>VYZM01021315.1:201099-242062 GCA_013398915.1 Dromas ardeola | reverse complement strand
GAGGCGGCGGGCGGAGGGCGGGGCTCTGGCGCCCCCTGTCGGCGTCGGCAGGCCCGCGGGCAGCCCAGGCCACGGTGGCCCCGGTGCTCCGGTCTCCGCCGCCCCGTGTGGAGGGAGGCTGCCTGTGCTTGATCAAGGCGGGAGGGAGACAGAGGCCCGCTACGTGCTCAGTCAAAGCCACAAGCCAGACAGTCCACCGACCACGTAAGGTACAGCCGTGGTACCCGTCTCTGGTGGGCTCCCGCCCGGGCGGCGCGGTCTTCCCTGCTGCCAGAGCCCCCGACCCCGGCGGGCTGCGGGCCCCGGCCCCGAGCCACCCCGCCCGGCCCTGCCCGAGAGACCCGCCTACCGGCAGCTGATAGGCCGCCTCCGAACAACATTCAAAGCGCCGCCTCGCCTGATTGGCCGGGCTCTCCCCGCGCAGGGCCTTGTGGGAGTTATGGTTCGCGCCTGGTTAGCGGCTCTGGCTCGGTGCGTGCGGGCACTATGCCTCCCGTCAGCCTTTGCGGGCAGCGCTCATCCGGGTCTCCTGCTCTCCTGGCGACCTGCCCAATCGGCACGCACCGAGGGCGTGCCCCAGGCGTTGATTGGTCGGTTCGGACTGACGAGCTCTGTTTGAAATCCGTTAACGGCGGTGGTGGAGGCAGCGCGCGGGGCGGCCGCGGCGCTGAGGTGAGTGGGAGCGGGTGGGGGTTACCGGGTACCGGGCGGTCCCCTCGCCTCAGGGACGCTCTCGTCGTCCCTCTTCCCTGGTAGGCACCGTTCGGCAACCATGGTCTGGGCTGCGGCCCTCCCCCGGGACCCGATCGGGTCTCTCTGGCTGTGGAGGGGGCCACGGCTGCTCCCTGGGCCTGCTCCGAGCCCAGGTATCGGTAACACGGCCCCGGCCCCTCGCAACACCGCTGGGAAAGGGAGGCAGAAAGAGGGTCCAGACTCTTAGCCCGGGGCTGGTTTTGCCGTGGCCTGGAGCGGTGACCGGAGGGCAGGATCGTGCCCGGGGCCCCCGGGGCGTGGGCCTAAATCCCCGAGCGCTAATTGCAAACCTAGAGCGCTGTGCTGTGCTAATGCCTGCCCGGACCGGGCTGCCCCCTGTGCTGTGTCGTTAACTGTCCGTTCGCACCCGCTGCTCGAAACCAGCTTCATTTTGGAGCTAAGAAAAACGACGTTACTTCTTCTCAAACCGAATCCTGCTTCCTAGGAAAAGGAGGGAATATACCCTGGCAAAGCCTGGCTTAAGTAACAGAAAAGGTATCAAGCTAGTTATATTTATACAGTGCTTCTTTTAAACTAGAGGAGCTTCGACGTATCTAGCAATAAATTGAGGTTATACAAGCTAAAAATAATTTACTTTTCCTTGAACAGCTATTCTTAGAATGTCCCATCTTCGTGTCTTCTAAAACTTATGGGATATTTACGGAGCATGCCACGTCAGGGCTGTTTATTTTGGGCTGTTGGAAGGGAGGCGGCTCTGGGCTGCCATTAGCTGCTTGGAAGAAAAGCTGTTGCTCCAGCACCTCGCTCCTCCTTTGGCTAATGATGGCAGGTCGGGGTGGTCAGTGGAGCTCCCTGCGTTCTCATCTCTTGCCTACGTAGAGTTCAAGGCCTTGTCTCCCAGTTCCAGTATTATGTGATGGAGCAGCAGTGTTGCCTCTGTTCTGTACCCGAGGTGATGAGTTCGGTGTTGATTCCACGCTGTGGAAAAGCATGCTTGAGCATTGAGTGAGGAGCACCAGAGAGGAAGGAGAAGCTGTAGATCCAGAATTTGTTAAAAGTGCTCACTCAACCCTGCTCAGGGAAAAGCAAGGATGATTTCTGTTAGTGGTTGTTGGCATTGTGCTGAAGGAGTTCATGTGACGGCCTTGTGGTGGGATAGTTTCCTAGAGGCTGTGGTGACAGGACTGTATCTCTAGAGGCAGTTTTCAGCCCCTTGTAACTGTCCAATTTACATACTAGCCTGTGAAAAGCATCTGGGAACTCTGGATTATTGTCCCTGTAAAAAGGACAGAAAGCTTTGGGTTGTAGGAGAATAAAGAAGCTGCCAGACTGAATTAAGCATGTTGCCCAGTTAGTGCAGCATCCTGTGTTTAAACAGCAGTCGGTGTTGAATGCTCAGCAGAAGGCACTGGAATTACTGCTGCCCATTGCCATGCAGCTTCCTCAGCCTTGGGGAAGCTTCTCTTGCTTGTTCCTGATTGTCCGTCTTGGATTTTGAGGCATGTGGATCAACTGGCTTCAGATTTATCTGCTGATATAACTTGGAATATCCCTTTTGTGTATCTGGTACTATTTTTTCCCCTTTCCCATTGTGGTAGGGTTTAGAATAAGTAACACCTGTAGCTTACGAAGCTTCAGTGGTGTGTTGTGTTAAGCGTTGTCTCTAGTTGATCAGGGGCTTATCTAATTACGTTGTAAGACAGCAAGAAAGAGCAGACCCTCTCTGCACCCTCCTTTCCTTTGTCCCTTGCTGTTCCTCCAAACCCCAACTCCCCCATTCTCTTTCCTTCTGACCTCTAATTTCTCATTTTGGAACTCTGCTTCCTCTCTCAAAGGCTTGTACAGCTGGGAGGGTCCTTTGTCCCAGGCAGTGGGTGCTGTTATTGTATTGCCTGATGACCATCAGTCCATACTGGGCTGCTGCTCTAAAATTAAGAAGTTCTTTTTGTTAGGTCATAATTGCGAAGTGCTCCCTTACAAGGTGCTTGGTGCTGTTTCACATACTGCAGCTAGGCCAATATTTGTTGGAGTTACTCCTCTCCAGCCTTGTCTGGCCTAAATGCTTTTGGCAAGAAATTAACAACTACATTGAGAAAAAGGCGCTGAGCACATCTGTGATGGAATCGTGACAGTATTTTAAAGCTAATTTGGATTAGAGTGAGGTGTGAAGTTATTCCGAAATACCTATTGCGCTTGCTGTTGGATCAGTCTTATTCTGGGATAGGAATGCTCGTTCCAATTTGGCGTAATCCTTTTTCAAAGCTAACTAATGGAAACCAGGCCAAGGCACTCTTCTGGAACGTGCCAAAGTGTAGTTACTCAAAAGAAACCTGATGTGCAAAGAAACTCGTCGTCTATTTCTCTTTGTGGATATGGCTATGCCGCTCTGTACAGAAACCGTACGGGGCCATGGCTGTGTAGCATGTTTAGGTCAGCGAGGTGAGAAGACCTAGAAAGACAATTAAGGTTTTAGTTAGGCGGTCACTTTTATCAAAGGGATTTGGCCTATTTTTGAAGGTGAGAGAGCGGATCCTCCTCCTTTCTTGTACCAGTGGTGGTGTGAGCAGCTTTTTGCAAACCAGGTGAAAGCTGATCCTGCAGAACAGGGGTGAGGGTTCCCCGTCTGGCTTGCTGAGAAGCTCTGCACACACTAGTGTCAACACAGAAGGTGATGGATGTTGGGGAGAGCAGGGTTATGCTTTAAATCCACGCTGTAGATATGTAGGATTACAGTGTGCCTGTAACCACTGTCTGGTAAAGGCACACAGTGCCTGCTAATGAGGTGATGTCCCTATTCATGAGAAGAAATTTCTGCACCTCACTTCTGGTGGAAGAGTGTCACAGTGGAGAGAAAGAATTTTGCCTCCTGTCTTTAAAGAAAATATTGAGATAACGGTGGTTCTGCCATCAAAATCACAATTGGGTGTTTTAAAAATACCTGAAGGGAGCGGGCAGCAGGCTTCTGGCTGTGCTTGGCTGAGACTGTTTCGATTGCGGAAGCGTCGCAGTGGGCACATCGGAGTGATGCATCACCGAAGCTGAGTCGATGGATGGAGGAGTGTGATGCTCTTCAGTCAACTGCTGCTTCACAGTAAATCCTGTTCTGCGTAGGACTCGGAGGATATGTAGGGATTTGAAAAGCAGACTCAGTTCATCTGACTGAAACAGACCCTCTGGAGTTCAGTCACGATAACTTTCACCTCCCCACTGGCTCTTTCAGGAAACTTGGAGTATGAAACTGTGGCATTGATGCACTCCTCTTCTTTTGTGGCTATTTGCTTCTGTCTGGGATGGAGGGAGGGGAGAGAGAAGGGGTTGGTCATGAGGGCGCTGACACTATGAAAGAATATGGACTTTACACAGTAAAAAGCTGGAAACTGCAGCAGCGTAACAATGGACACAAGTAGCTGCGAAACATGATGCCCCAAGCTCTGACTCGGTGGACTGACTGGGGAGGGTGAGGGGAGAATGCGGATGACGCATATGATTTTTAAAAAAAGTGGATAGTGTTGACAGAAACTCTATCTTGATTAAGGGCGGTAGGAAAGCATTTGATTCCAGTCATGTCTTGAGCTCAGTTACAGTTGGTTTTGGCTCTGATTCTTCTGTTTGCCTTCTTTGGGTCCTACCCTGACATCTTCTCTGTCATGTAGCTGATGCTTCTCTACTGACATTTTTCCCCTTAACTATCGCAGTTCTGTGCAGGGGAACTGAAGGCTTCTCAGTGCAGCCATTTTTGTGAGGGAGGGCTGATGGTTTACTCTTGAACACTTTCTTATTTATGAAGCATACTGTCTGGGTTGAACTATGTGTGGTCTGCCTAGACAGATGGCTTAGGTCTGAGGCTTTGGGATTAAGAATATGCTGCCTTAGAAGTGGTTGGAGTCATAAAAGCAAAGTTCAGGTGATTTCCTTAGGGAGTGTTTTATAACACATCCTCATGGGCTTTGCCTTGCAGCTGTGCAAGGCATCATGAAACCAGGAAAACACCTTTGCAAAACGATTTTGTTAGGATTTAAGGGTTTATAACTTTGTCGCTGGCTTTATTCCTGTTTCATTGAGTTTTATATTGCCTGTTGACACAGGGACGACTCCTGCTGTCAGTGCTCCACTAATCGACTGCAGGGGCTGTTCTTGACATGGTCACAGTGCTCGGTTTGTTTACAGCCTGGCCAGCGTCAGGGTAGTGCTGTGGAACGTAGCAAGGATCCTACGCTGCCCTTCTTCCTACTTTTTGCCCAGTAACAATACAGAACTCTCTTCCTGCTTAGGAAATCAATTTACGCTATATAAGAGCATCTGTGCGTCATTAGTTCTTGTTTGTAGACCTTCAGAGGGAGAAAGGCTGCACTTTGCAGTGGTCTGGGGTCAACCTTATTGTTAGGCTCTTGCTTCATAAGTCTTTGCCCTGATAAGGGTAAGAACTCTTATTTGCTGTGTGTGGTGAGGGAGGGAAGGGCAAATCAGTTGCTCTGTGGAAAAGCTTTGTACTTTACTTCCTGTAAAAAAAAACAAACAAACAAAAAACAATTCTAGCACCTACAGGTACAAAGAAAACCTTCAAAACTTGATCTTTTTGAATAGTTTTGAACCTGCAGATGTCAACAGTGGTAAAATCCCCTTACCTTTGCCAATCAGTAGTAGAATAAAAAAAAATATTAGGAGGCATTCTGTCTGAAGGCTGTGAATTGCAAGACAGGGAAAGATACCAAAGGCTGTCTCAGCGTCTAGCTCTAGAACCCCTGCATTGAGGTTTGGTGTAACAGGTCACCAATGCTTGTTGTCTAAAGGACTGTAGCAGTGCAAGCGGAGGACTCGCAGGGACAGTGTGAAGGTGAAGATGTCTCACCCAGAATCTCGCTATTCCTTTGATGTCCCAAACCCTTGCATCAACTTTGCGACTCTGAGTGATGATGATGTACACAATCCAGACTCCTGGTTCGGTAAGTTGCTTCCAGCCCCTTGATTTGTTTTCTTTCTTGGATGAGGGTTTGGCGTGATTCTTGTTTTGGGCCTGGCTTCTGTGCCAATGGATTAGTCATGTTGTTAGCAGCGTCATTCATCATGCTTGGGTTGGTTTTTTTTGTTTTGTTTCTGTATTTAAACTTTGATTGTCATCTTTAACTTGACAGATGACTTTGTTAACATCATAATGAGATTCTGAGGTATTGTTAAAAATTACTAATGTAGTATGTGTAGTGAAATTCTCTCTTTCCTCACAGACCAAAAAGCCAATCTGGAGAATGTCCCTCCTGCAGAAAATCTGGCAAAGGTCTCACAGAACAGCCCTGCTTTTTCAAAGCCTGATATTGTTCTGTCTTCTGTCACATCACAAGGAGTAACAATGAGTAAGCTGGCATGGTTTGGGGTGGGGAGAGAAAAAAACTTTACCTGCTTTTCACTGGCAAAAGAAAAAGGCCTCAATCTGGCTTTTGTGGGACCATCTTCATATATTGTTGTGTAGCAAGGTCTCATGTGGTTTTACTTTAGTGTTCCTTTGTGTGTGTGTGTGTATATATGAGCTGACATTTGTCACTGTTCTCAGGTGAAAGCCATGATGAAGAGGATGGAGAAGCAGAAGGCATGCAGACCAATGTGGTTCTTCAGAATATTGTTGGATCCCTGCAGACCTGGAGAGCTGCTGCTCCTGCAAAAGCCTCTCAAAGGTGAAATACTTGTATTCAGTTTGCATGAAGATTCATGACAGTGTAACTAAGCAAGTTGCTCTCAGGATCTGTAGTTCTAACTGTTCTTGGGCCATCCTATGGGTCTGGAGTTCTCCAGTGCAGAGATCCTGTATTGGGACAGCTGATCTGCTTGCTAAGCTGGAGGGACAATTTCTAGGGGTGGAAATGTAATGCAGTGTCTCACATACTTGTCAAATGAGACTCGGTAGCAACTAGGAGCTTCTGGAATATGAGGATATCTGAAACTGAAGTGGCTTATAAAGTTTCTTTGTTTATATCTGCCTGAGTTGGGCAGAAGTCATTCTTGATATGAATGCAAGAGGCTCTGTGCTCATGTATACCGAGGAATATTAAGTTTATGGGTTGTTAAACTTAAATAATTCATGCTGCATTTGGGTTGTTGTGTTAAACACACAATTTGCCTAAGGGGCATGTTGGAGTTAGGTGATGCACTGACATAAAAAGTGTTATACAGATTGTGTGCCTTCTCAGACCTGTGGGAAAGCTAACCTCCATTTTCTGTTCTACTCTAGAGGGGGTAGAAGACAGGTTACAAAGCAGAGAAAAACACAGGAACGCAAACAGCCAACTAGAATCAAAGCGGAGAGAAATGCTAATGCCTTGGTTAACACAGAAGAGGTTCCACCCCTGAAAAAAATGAGAATGTAAGTCATCAAAATCCTTCTGTTTGGGGCTGGAAAGGGGGATACAACTGTTTCTTTAGAAAGGATTTCCACTTGTCCGAGAGGGTTCTCAAAGGAAGGGGAGGAGGAGGTGACTGAAACCTGATTCCTGATACTGGTTTCATAAAAAGAAGAAATGGCTGTAAGACCTGAAGGAAACGCTCTATTTGGAGGTGGAGATGTGAATGAAATAAGCTTGGGTTTCTTAAGCTTCTTATTCCATACTCAGCGTCTGTCAGCTAGCTTTAAATTTGGCTTAACTTGTCCATCAGGAAGTCATCAGGCAGTCATAAGCTGTGAAAGAGCTGCAGCTAAAATATTTCTCAAATTAGCTTAACCACTAAGATATCATATGGTGATAAGCTTGAGGTCAGGAAATTGAAGTGTGATCTTTCAAACACTGCTGTACCTAGATGAACTCCAGTACACCTACCTCCTCAAGAAAACCTTAAGTTCCAAAACCTCAGTAATTCATCTTCCCTTCTACAGCCTTAGAGTACCAGGGAAAACTAGAGGATCTATGCCTGGGCCTGTGGTGAGGTAAGGCCAGTCTGGCATACCTTAGAACTTGCCAGGTGTTGGGATATTATGCATGGTGGTGAGAACTGCAGGTGATCTTTCACTTAGAGCACAGTTAATTGGAGTGGTTTGCCATGACAACTTGTTACCTTAGTTCTAGCAGCGGAGAGAAGCTGACAGAAGTATCCACGAAGAGAGAGCCCCTGGAGAATCCTGACCTCTCCCCGGGGAGAGGGAAAAACAAACTGACCGTGCCCTCCAAGCCAACAATGTTAAAGTACGTAGCTTTCTTGTGACTTGTCTTTGCTAATCACAGTTGATTTAGGTGACAGCCCTGGCTAGACTGTTTTCAGCTTCAACTTAGCATGTGATGGTATCACATTTAGTAAACATCAGATCAAGGCAATGATATTAGGATGAAATGTACTTCACCAGCTGATCCTGTGCAAAGGAAAGCTTTTGCTTTTAATTTGAGGAAAAAGTTGTTCTTGCTAATGGGTGATGAAGCATCCATAGAGTAAATGTGCGTGCAGGATAGCAGTTAGCTGTAAGCTTTCTCAAGCAAACAAAATCCAAACGGATTTTTTGTGAAGAGTATAGTTTTATAATGAATGATGCTTTGGCAATGAAGTCGGAGATAAGTTTGTTCCGTTGCACTAACATCATGCTGTGAACCATTGAAGCAGGAAGGCATATCTCAGTGTTTAACATGCTTCTGCAGGAGGACCAATGTTTCTGGCAAGCTGAAGAGTACAGAGGAGCAGGAGCTGGAGAAGATGCAGCAGTTGCAGCGGGAGGTTATGGAGCTACGGAAGAGGAACGAAGAGTCTCTGAAAGCAGCTATTGCTGGAGCAGGTGGGCTCTAGCTGAATTGCAAATTGAAGCGGTACTGGGCTCAGCTGGAGAGTGCTGCATAGAGCTGTACAAGTACCCCTAAAAATATGCCAGATTTTGTAACAAGTATTAGGTGTCTTTTTGTTGTAGATTAGGTGGCTTTTTAATCTAAACTGCCTGGAAACAGGTTTGTTTGGTTTTTGTCATGTTTTGAAAGGTTATAGATGACATCTCCAAAAATGGTTCAAGTTATTAGGAAGTAAATGCCACCCGCCCCACCAAAAAAAAAAAAAAAAGGCTTCCAGACCTTACATGCTCTTTTTCTTTAGGACAACCTGTGAAGAGAGCTGTCGGTCAATTAACAAAGCCAGTTGACTTCCACTTCTGCACGGAGAGTAGAATTAAACAACATGTGGAAAGCCAGCCTGGGAATGAGTACAAGGAACTGGATTTTGCAGCGGTACTGAGAAAGCATCCTCCTTCTCCGGTGAGAACTAGAGTATTGCCTGCAGTCAGCCGACTAATTCTTGACATCACCTTCTTTCTGCTTTTGCAACACACACGCTGCTGGTAACCCGCAGAGAGGGTTACCATAGGAGAGGCAAGCGTTGTGCAAACGTAATTGTTAGCTCACTGCATGTCTGCATTGCCACAAGACTCTAAAGGACCCTCGTGAAAAGGGCAATTTTAATGCCATATCTTCTGTTCGTTACGCTGCATGCTTTAATCTTCCACTTCATACGGTTTCCCAATATGACTAGCATGTGCGTGTGCGGACAGTTAAGACTTATGTCTAATGTTAAGTGTTATCTTCTTTTCAATTAGGGGAAGGGACAGATACTGTGAATCGGTGGGGAAAGGAAATGTCATCAAAGCAGCTTGTGTTAAACGGCCATAATGACTGTAGTTCTTTGTCTCCAGGGGCGAATGCCGAAGGGACCCACTGTCCCCAAACCTTTCAACCTGTCCCAGGGAAACAAAAGAAAACTCGAAGAAACCACATCAGAATATGTGTCCCTTGCTGAGCAGGTAGAAGCATTCCAAAAGCGCACACCCTCTCGTTACCATTTGAGGAGCAGGAAATCTGATGAAGGTGAGCAGTCCTGGCTATGTCCAGCCAGGAGGCTGTCCACAGAGATGGTGGTAGAGCAAGAACAATGCTTTGACTACTCTGCTGAGCAAACAATCTGTGTCCTTGCTGTTAACTGCTAGTATCTCTGACTTGAATTTATAGGCCCAGTTCCAGGAAAGGTGGTGAAGGCTCGGATTACAAACCCCAAAACACCACTGCTTCTAACAAAGCAACGCTTCAGACCTGCCACCTGCAAAACTACAGCAGAGTTAGAAGCAGAGGAATTGAAGAAAATTCAACAGTAAGTAAAGGTTTACTCTAGTCCTCCAAGAGAGAATTGTACCACACTGGAAATATCTTTCAGATGCCAAAATATCACTTTTCAGGAATACCCTTTTTGCATAAAAGAATGAGTAGCATAAAAATTCTAGCTTATGTGTAATCCTATGGCTCTGATCATAGGGATGTGAAAGTAGCCAATTCATTTTGAAGAAAGTGCTCTTAGGAGAGCTGATCTTGGATTGAATACAGCTTATGGTTGGTAAAGCAAACCCAGTATAGCAGTACAGCTGGTGTGTGCCTCAAAACTCTCCAGTAGGCAAAGTTTTGGATTTCCAAGAAAGCAATCCATAAGGTTTTCCTTAATATGTTGCTGTTTCAAAAGCAAAGGAGGAGTTGCTAACTAGAGCTGTGCACTATGTAATATATGTGTGTGTGGCACAACTGCTTCTGTACCTAAATACTGCTCTCTCATGCTGTGGGAGAAGCCATTTGCTAGAAGCTGCATCTTGCCATGTACAATATGTGGTGACTCTCTCTGTCTTTCCTGTGTAGGTACAAATTCAAAGCACGAGAACTCGATCACAAGATCTTTGAGGGTGGACCACTCCTGCCCAAGAAACCCCCTGTGAAAGAACTCACGCAACCCATTGGCTTTGAGTTGGAAATAGAAAAAAGAATTCAGGAGCGTGAGAGTAAGAAGCAGCAGGAGGAAGAGCACTTTGAATTCCATTCCAGGCCATGTCCAACAAAAATCCTGGAGGACATTGTGGTAAGAAGCTTAGTAACACCCAGACCTGGGAATTAGGACTGAGGTGGCAATTAGCTTCAAAATGCCTGTAGCAAATGTCCAAAATGTTGCATTATGTATTTAATAATCTTCGGTAAACACTGTCTGTCATTAGGTGAAAACTGCAATGAGTACGTACTGTGCTGGGTCATTTCTCTGTAGTGCTTTTTTCTTGATACTTGGGCTTGGGTAACTCCTTACTGGCTCTTCTGAACAGGGTGTTCCAGAGAAGAAAGCACTGCCTGTTACAGTCCCCAAGTCTCCGGTCTTCACCTTGAAAAGCAGAACCCGAGCATCTGGCAGAGATGAAGAAAAGGTAGCTGTTGTGAGTGGGCTGTAGTGAAGCATTCTGGTCCCACCACGGTGACTGCCTTGGCCAGCCTGCCGTACCTCTGCCGGTTGGGTGTGATGGTGTGCTTTGGTTAGTCCCTTCCCTCCTGTTAGGCAGTTCCTCCAGTGGTCATCTTTCTCTGTGCCATTCCCTTCTAGTTGCTGCTACTCATCTTACAGAAACTGAATTCTCATACAAAGTGAAATAACTCAATTTAAACACGAGGGCACTGACTAGGGTTTCTGAGGTGCTGCTGCTATGAATGAGGAGAGTAACTCCTTAAATTTCTAAAGTACACTGTCCTTCCCTATTTTGTTATTGAGAAGGGCAGATACTGCACGTGGACTTTCTTCTCCTTGCAGTCACTCTAGATCCCTGGAGGTGGGGAGCAGGATTCAGAATGCATCAAGTCCTTCCTCCTTTTCCTCTTGTGAAAAGGATGTTAAAGAATTACAGTCTAATTTGGATGAGTACTAGAACTGATAGTTGTTTGGAAAGAGGAAGAACTTGCCTGTGGTTCAGGATGCCTGTAAATTGGTACTTTTTTGTATTACTAATTTTTGCAGTGTCCAGAGTGTTTGCTTGATGCTGTTTGTGACCCTTATTAGAGGAACTCTAGTATTCATGGCTTAGTTTGGCAGGAGTTACAGTCTTTCTACAAAAATAAAATATCTGGTGCTTTGTCAGATCCTAACACTAATATCCCTTTAGGAAAAAGAGGCGGTCCCTGTGATCAAAGCGAACCCGATGCCACATTATGGAGTGCCCTTCAAACCTAAAATGCCAGAGCAGAGGCATGTGGATGTTTGCCCCTTCTCTTTTGATGCTCGTGACAGAGAGCGGCAAATACAAAAAGAGAAAAAAATAGAAGAAATGCAGAAGGAAGAGGTAAGAACTAAAAGCTACCCTGGCTTCCGCTCCTTAAGTAAAAAGGATGTGGCAGGACTGGCCTCTTGCTGTTGGTTGTTAAACTTCCAGATCTTTATGCCCTTAAGGAAAGGGTGAGAAATATTTCAAATTGTTTCTTTCAGGTGCCAAAGTTCAAAGCGCAACCTCTGCCTTACTTTGACCATGTTAATCTGCCAGAAAAGAAGGTCAAAAACCCAACTCAGCCTGAGCCGTTCAACCTGCAGGTTGATGAACGGGGAGCTGCCAAGCTACAGAGCTGGAAACAGCAGGTAGGATGAAAAGGGTAATGGGTCTGACTAGACTTAAGGCAGCTAGTGGAGTTGTGATCGACTTCAGAAAGCGTCCTGCTTGGGTTGAATCAGGATCCAAGTTTGAGCAATGAATTATCCTGTCCTTGGCATGAGACTTGTGCTATGGGTGACACAACTTCTTGGCTTTAATAGAATTTTCTATGCAAATGATTTGATCTAAGTCAACGTAGCTTTTACAGTGTTGGGAGTGCTGAAGTCTGGGTGGGGGGAGTTGGTCTTTTTGTTATGCCTGGCACTTGATGGGCTCTCTTCTCTTGCAGCTTAAAGAAGACCTGAAAAGGCAGAAAGAGGCAGCATGTTTTAAAGCTCGTCCCAACACGGTGGTGTACCAGGATCCTTTTGTGCCTAAAAAGGAAAATATGCTGTTAGCAGGTGGAGTTACAAGTACTTGCTACACAGGCTTGGCTGATAACTCAGAACTGATGCAATTAAATGATGTTTAGACTGGCTGTTGCCTCTTCTTTATCAGCACAGCCAATAGTGCCTTGCACTTAATCAACTAATTCCCTAACAGCTTGTGTCCCCAGGGAGCAGAGGAGTTTCCTCTCCACTGTCCCCCTGTCCTGCACTAACGTGGCAGCTGTATTTAACAGCTATGCTACAATTGGCAGATGATTGATGTGTGCTAGCTTGGGATAAGGGTAAATAGTATGCAAGGAGCTCCCTGTAGAGACAGCTGGCATTTCTGCAGCAGCTGTCAGTCTTTTCCTTCCATTTCTAATGAGATGAAGGCATCTACAGCTTAGGGTAAACTAAAGCTTCGTAGGGTATAGAATCGGCCAAAAACTTGTTTGTACTAACAATTGTGTGCTTGCTCTCTCCTATGAGAACACCCGTGACGGGGTAACGTCTGCATTAACACTGGGCGTAAGGTTTTCTCTTTTCCTGAAGCCTGGAGGTATCTACTAACTACCCTCGCGAGGTGAAGCGCTCCAGAGGGAGCCTTCATTTGATCCTAGTGCTGCTCTGCTTTACCTGTCTTTGCATCAATGTTATCTCCTCTATTTCTAAACTTAGAGAGCCTTTCTGGTTCCATAGTTCCTGAAAGCTTTGAGCTGGCAACAGAAAAAAGAGCTAAAGAGCGGCAAGAATTTGAAAAACGATTGGCACGTATAGAAGCCATGAAGGAGAGGCATCAAGAGCAGTTCAGACAGCAACAAGAGGAGCGTGAAAAGGAAGAAGTTGCTAAGCTAAGACAAGAACTGGTAAGTGAGCTATTTCTGAACAGGGACTGTAAAGTAACCCAAAGGGATGTGTGAATATACCAAATGAGCTAATGTCAATGTTGAGATGCGTTAAGACTGTCTTTTCAAGTTTCCTTGTTGCAACCTGACTCCTCATTAACTTTATAACAGGTTTAAAAAAAAAAAAAGGCAGCTCTACTGAGATAGCTCCAAAAAAATCAGTTTTATGCGTGTAGTCATTGCAGCAGAAGTATCTCTGTAAAATCCACAACCCCAAAGTGTGCCTTGCATGTTCCTGGTGGCTCTCTCCAGTGTCCTGGGCAGTGTGGCAGTCTTGTAGATAGATGCCTGCCTTCATCCCACTGATGGCGCGCCCGCAGGCTTCAGCTTCATCGTAACTGCAACCATTTGCTTCATTTTTGTCCTTGATTTTTTTTTTCTTACAGGTTCACAAGGCGAACCCAATACGCAAATACCGCAGCGTAGAAGTGAAGCCCAGTGATCAGCCACTGACTATGCCGAAGTCTCCCAACTTCTCAGATAGATTCCGGTGCTGATACGCATCCATGTGATAGTAGGAGGGAGATCCCGTCCCTCTCCACTCCCTCGACAGGCAGAGAGAGAACCGTTGTTTTTGCGTGACTGCTCAGTCTCAACTCCTGTACTTGGTTCCGTTTATTGTTATATTGAGTAGTTTAACTCCACCTGAGGCAGGTGGCTGAGGCACGGCATATAGGCAGTGCCATACGGCCTTGCTTCACATCTAGACATCTTGTTCACTAAAGACTAAACCAGGTTTTATATTGTATACAAATATTGTGTACCTGAACTAAATAAAAAATTCCTGACCTGATCACTGTCTCTTGCTAGTGGGCCCAACCCCTCTCCTGCAGAAGAGTTTTCAGTAAAGGGCGGTCAGTGAACACACAAGGATGTGCGCATCTGGAAGAGCTGGCTTGTTTTTGGACATCTAAGTATTGGTTTCAAGTGTCTGTTTTTTAGACTCTTAGTCTGTATTATGCTTGAATTGTGTTAAGTAACGTGGCTTCTGCAAGCCAGCATATTGCAGGTCTGACCCCTTGTTGATGTTCAGATGAGTGCTAATATGAATCTGGTCCACACTTTAAAGTAGTTCTCTGTATATTAGAGCATTAAACCTTCTGCTCTTTTATAGCTGAAGTCATTCTGTTTGGGGAACCACTTAACTGGCAAATGACTTGCTGTAAGCTGCCTCCCTGGCTCCTGCCAGCACAATTCTCTTGGCTAAAGACATGTCATCTCCTAGCTGGTCTAGCGTGGCTAGCAGAACTGAATGTACACCAAGTGCTCTAATGTGCTGGAGGGCAAAACTTCCATCATTGTAAAGAGGTGATCAAATTTAGATTAAAATTTACCAAGAGTGATTTCTTACCTTAGCGTTGTGATGTGATTTTTTTATTTTTTTATTTTTTTTTTTTTTTTACCTTGTAAGACTGTGTTTAGCCCTTTCCTTGGCCTTGTCTTAACAAGAAAGGTAACCCCAAAAGGCTGTGTGAGGGCAAGAAGTGGGGTTAGGGATACAACTACTCCAAATCATGCTCTCCAACTCCAGTGTTGCCTGCCGAGATGTCTGTCATGCTGTTACCTGTTCTAGCGCAGGTGGTCGTCGTGCTGTTTCCTGAGCTGGAAAGGGACTTGCAAAAAAAAGACTGGTATGGCAGGTGGCTGGAGCTGAGCTTGAAGCTGTTGGCAGAAAGAATGAGAGCAAACCCTCTAGTTCAGGCTTGGAAACGCATTAAGCTCTTCAGGCTGGCTTGGCTTTTTTATGGGTCTTTCACCTTTATCATTTGCTGGAACCTGTGTGAGCTGGGCTGCTCACTGCAGTTGTGCTGTTTTGAGCAGAGGAAAACTTGGGAAACCTAGAATTAATGTGTCCAGGGCAAACTGTTTCTTGTTTGGGGATTATGGCAAACACTTGCTTTCATTTCCTCTGAATGTGGATACCATTGGAGAGGTATTGTTAGTGTGTGTGGCCTTTTATTCAGATTTTCATTTGGGTGGAGAAGAGAGGGAGTTTAAACTTGTTAGGTGTTGGCATCCAGCCGAGGGGTATGGTACTGTCTCATTAGCCTTGCCAAGGTGTATCAAGCAATTGCTGCTGTTTTACCCCTAATCTGAGAGCGATGACAGAGGCAGAAAGTCCTCGGAGAGCTAAATTCAAAGGCCAACATTTATTGTACTTGAGGATGATGTTTCTGCAGGGATTCTCCAGCAAAATGTAGTGCTCGAGGGATAACGCTGCCGAACAGCGTCTGCAGCCGGCAGTAAGCAAGCGTTTTGTGTGGATGTACTGAACTTCAGCGCTTCCAAGAGCCCCAGCCTTAAACTTCTACTCTGCTTGGATTAAAAGAGAGGAAAAGGCACCCCCGCTGAAACATAAGGATTCTTTAAAAAAAAAAAAAAGGTATTTTGCAGTTAATAACTGAGGAACTGGAGGGCAATGCATTTTGAGGAAGTGTGTGGTACTAAAGGGTGAATGACCCTTTGATGGCGTGGCCCCTTCAAAACAGTGAGCTAAGGGCCAAGGCTCCTTTTTGGCCAAGTTTCACCTTTTCCTTCCTTTCTCTTGGAAGGAGCTTTACGTGACGGTGGCAGAACTGGGACAGAAAGGTTGACCCAGTCATACAGGGTGCTGTCAGCTGCATTTTGCTGACTTCGCCGACAGCCCCATGTCACTGAGCTGAGGGGAATGGGGGACTGTTGGCAGCAGTTGGCTGTTTGTCACAGGTAACTCGACAGCCCGGCTGATGTACAATTTACAGGAATGACTGGAGCAAGAGGAACTTGTAAGCGTCCTCTTCTTGAAAAAGATCTGCGTGGATCTGACCAAAGGCATGCAGATTTTCCCTCAGTCTGCCTTCAGCCTTATTTCTGTCGCGGTGGAGCTGTTCTGTGTCATCCGCTGGACGGGGGATGTGGCAGGACCTCGAATGTGCGGTCAAGAAAATTGCTGCTGCAGGCTGGAGTGTCAGCTCCTCTGGAGCAAGCAGTGTGTGGGCAGCAGCAAATATTTACAGCGAGTCAGAGGAAAGCCAGAATGATGATGAGCTGGGGAAGAATGTAAAGGCAAGCAAGATAACAAGGCTGCTGAGCTGGAGCAGATATCGATCCCTGAAGGATGGAGCAACTGCATTTCTGTGACAGCCCTACATGGCCTCTGCTTCAGACCTGAGGTAGGGTTTTGTATGCCTGACAGCTTGTCAGTTTTTTCCCAAGGGTATCATTGGGTCTAATAAAAGACATTACCTCTTCCCGCAAACACAGCCTCTTATATTCCTCATACGCTGCACACTTAGTGAAAGGGAGCCTCGGGCTGCCGTTGCCCTGCCGGGGTATGGGGCGTTTGGCAGAGATCGCGGAGTTATCCTGCGGATTCTCGCAGGCTGGTGGGTGGCAGGCGGTTAGTGTAACCTGCCCTCTTAACTGGGGGGGAAAGCGTTGACGTGCTGGAAAAACTGCTCTAGTGTAGAAAATGTGTAAATGGTGGGTGTTCTGGAGGAGCTGAATGTTAGTGAGGATGGGGTTCAGCGAAGGCTTCAATGGGGAGACGGGGCAGGTGATTTTTCCCAGTCCCAGAAGACTTGAAGTGAGAGAACAAAGTTACAGGACTGGAGCAGGTTGGGATTTAACCAGGTGCTGTCTCAGTACATGCCTTTAGAGTCAGGGTAAAACCTATATTCTTGCTGTGTGGATTTTGCAAAAGCATTCTTGTAGTCAAGAACTCAAAACTCATCACCTTTATGAGCGTGCCTTCAGAGCGAGTGGGGCTGGAAGGAGGGGTGACCAGAGAGAGATGGAGCTGGGTACAAAATCTTTCTCAGACGTGCTTTTAGTTCAGCTGTAACCAAAGTGAGTTGCTGAGAGATGGAACTAAAAGGCAGCTAACGCTTTTCTGGACTCTTATGTTGAGGGGTAGCTGAGAATTGCAAGATCTTATTAGCTGGTGAGTGAGATTCTTATGAAAAGGCTTGGTGATGGTCTCAAACCCACAGCTTTGGTTCTCAGTGGCCTCTCTGCTGGGATACCTTGTTGGCTGCCATGAAGCTGTCAAGGGCAGGTCCCGGTGATTCAGATCCATGCTTGGTGCTCCCTGGTGTCGCTGCTGGCAGCCATGTTACTGTCCTTGAGCTGTTGCGTGGCTCTGAAAGCTCTTTTGATGACATTGGGATTTTTCCCTGTCTTTTCCCATCCCTTTGATGGGACCTAAGCACAGCTCATCTGGGGAAGTCCTGGGTGCTGATGGAAGCACTTAAGCTGCCGATTTGTGTGCCCAGGTTGGTCCCCACTGGGACAAGGAGGCTGGCTGGCTTGTGTTACAGTGGCATGGCTGGGATTCAGGTGGGGATGTTGTTCTCGCCTGCCCTGCCGCTCGATTTAGACAGGGTATAGGGTTTCCTGGAGAACAGGCAGGGCTTGGCTGCTCAGAGAAGCCTCCCTTACCCATGAAAAGCATAAAGGTTAAAGTGTGCTGCCGAAGTTGTGACAACGGCGTAGCTAGGGAACGGGCGTGCTTGATGCTTTGCCAGATATCTCCAGGACAGGCTGTTTTCCAGCTGCAGCCAACGTAGACTGGCTTAAGTTCCTGAATGGGAAGGGAAAAAAAAAAGAAAGAACACCACCCCAGCCTGAGAAACCTTGGTGGTGGTTGGTTTGCCTCTGTGCTCTGCAGAGACCTGGAGCGCCGTGCTGGTCATTGGGGTGTGGGGTTTTGGACCAAGGCATCTGAAATCCTGTCCTTCATGCAGTACTACAAATCTTTCTTGCGAGGGGACTGTCTTCAGCTGATTTCCCTTTGCCCACAAATGAATTTTGTCTTGTAGCAGTGCCAAACCATGGGGCAGCCATCCTTCACACCCGCCGCCTTCGAAGAACCATTTCCACAGCTCCCCAGCACTGTGGTGCCTGCTTCCTCACCTTGTCCCAAGGCTTCATGTCTGGATGCCAACCCTGACCGTCAGTGAGCATGTAAGATTGCAAGTGCCCTGGGAAGGCTGGATGGCTTCCAGGCAGGAGATCCTGCTCTCCTTGGAGAATTTTATCCCAGCTTCCACCACACCAAGCCTTCCATGGGGGTTGTGGGGCACAGATGCGGCACATGGGCTCCTGCTCCCCTGAGTCGATGTGCTCCTTCCACCCAGGGCTTGCCGGGAAGGTGCGGAGCCAAAAGCTGGCGGAGCGGTGGCAGTGCGTGCCTCAAGTGGCATTGGTGGCCTCCAGGTGCCTGGCAGCCCTTGGACAGAGGAGGGAAGAGACAATTCCAAACTGTACGTTAGTGATGACAGTCGGTGGGCAGAGTCCCCGCTGCCCGAGGCACAACATCTCACCAGTTATTCCTGCCGGTGTGTTGTGCAGAGGCTGAGTGGGGGGACTCCCGCTTGACATGGGAGCAGTGGTTCTGCCGGGAACGGGCATTGTGGGTGCTGGTGATTCTCCAACTTCTACATGTACATACCACCCTCGGCACTGCCGGTAGGAGCCGTGTGCCTGCTCCTGCGTGATCCCTGTTGGTTCTCATCACGTTCCAGGTCCTGCCCCTGGTCTTGAGAAGAGGGAGGTTCTCCAGCGTGGAGTTGGGCTTGCTGAAGCTGGAACAGGAGACCCCAGTGTCTGCTCAGGAGCCCCTGGCTGCGTCCAGCTGAGCAATCCTTGCTCTTGCATTGAGGTGGTGGTGGATGCCTGAGATGCTTCTGCCACCGCACCCCTGCTGAGGAGCTGCTGGTTTTGCTGTCAGGACTAGCTGGGCTCCAGAGGAGGCAGCTCCAGCCATGAATTTCACTTTCTCCTTAGCTTAAACCTTGCCTGCGACTTGCCTCTGCAGCAGGGCTGCGCGTCACGGCTGGAGGCTGCAGCAGGGAGGGAGGTGGGAAGGTTCTCTGGGCCAGTGCTGGGATCAGGGTGAGTCATGGCAGCCCTGGCTCACTCCCCTGCTCTCCAGCTGCCACCCGAGGCCAGAGCAGCACATCTCCTGTGGGTGAGGCATGTACCCTCCTTGGGCTGCTGCCTGTGGCAGGGGAAGGGCTCGGGGCATCTTTTGTTTCTCCCCTTGCACTGCTCGCTGGTGGTCACCTTGGCAGCAGCAAGGAGGGCTGCAGTCCTGCCCCACTGGCTGATCCCTCCTGTGTGATGCCCTGGGCCTTTGTGCTCCCCCCACCCCGCAGCCGCTCAGGGGCAGGCAGGACAGGGGCACGGCCATGTCCCCATCCTGGCTTATCTCACTCTCAATGCCACGTGTGAACCACAGCTCCTCCACCAAAGCCAGTCCATGGTGCTCAGAAGCTGGTGGCTTGATGGGAGCTTGGATTTGGCAAGGAGAAGAGTCCCTTCCCCTGCCTGGACAGTGTCGCATCCTCCTGGGAGATACTGTAGGTAAGGTGAACACTGTTCCTGGGCTGCTGCTGCCTGCGTTGGTGGCCTTGGCTCAGCTCTGGCTGTGCGTGAGTCCTATGTGGGAGCAGCTGGGCTCGCTGTGTGGCAGGACTTGTGGCTGTGGGATGGAGAGCTCAAGAGGAGAGACCCGGCTGTCAGCTGGCAGGGGCCGATGCTGGGGGAGCCCGCAGTAATCTCAGCCTCCCTGAGGGCACCCAGCCAGCCCTGCTCAGCCCCGGGGAGAGTCCCCGCTTCCCGGAAAGTGCCAGCACTCGGCCCTTCACTGCCCCGGCTGCTGGCGGAATCTCATGGAGGAGCACGGTGCCCCTGCCTGCACTGGACTGGGGTAGCATGGAGTGATGGGGAGGGGGGACCAGGAGGATGCCTGGTGTGTGCGGCCACCTGACTGCCGGCAGCCTCTGCCATCTCTTTTTCTTTTGCTGAGAGCTACTCTCACTGCGTTATCTCCTGTCACCGAGCAGCAGCCTCCTCTGTCCCCTCCAAAGGAGCGCAAGCTGCGGGCAAGGGACCAAGCCCTTCCTCCTCTGCACTGGCATTCCTGCTGCCCTGACATGATAAATGGATGTTCTAGGTTTTTAATAGTTGGTATTATTGGAGTGCTTTTGCCTGGCAGCGCTGGCTGGGGAGGGCTGGATCCAGTTACAGGGGGTTCCTCCTGCAAACCCCCCTGCCCCCAGCAGCAACCAGAGCAGTGTGCCCTTGGTAAGCAAGGCTTTCCTCCTCTTAAAGTTCGAATATTTAAAGTAAACGAGGCTCTGCTGGGCAGGGAAACCTGGTGGAAACCTGGTGGAAACCTGGTGGAAACCTGGTGGAAACCTGGTGTAGCCCTTGGGAATCAATCATCTTCAGGACCCTGTGTGGCCATGCCCTTACCCAGCTCTGCTCGAGGTCTCTGCAGCCCCTGGTGTCGCCCTCCCCAGGGGTTTTCCATGCCCGGCTTCAGCCCTGCACAGTCCCTGATGCCATGCCCTGGGGTGCAACACCGCGGCAGCACACGTTGCACCTTCAGCAGGGGCAGGCGATGCCTGTACAGCACCCATCCACAGCCTGACCCCTCCAGCACAAGCCCCCAGCTCCTTTGTTTCTTTCCCTGATTCCCAAAACACTTCATTTTGCGGGAAATTGCAGTCTTTTAACTGGTTCCCGGAGGAGGCTGCAGCCACTGGTCAGGTTCACAGCTGCTGGCGCTTTTCCTTTGGGGATCAGCAGCAGTGCCCAGAGCCGTCAGTGCCCTCGGGTGCCACATCGTGCTCATGGACCATAGGGTCCTTCGGATCTGCTCTCCCCAAGGGCTGGTGCCGGTTGTCAGAGCCGGCCGCAGCTCAGTGGCACGGAGGGGTGCACCACCATCACCGGCTCCTCCTGGCCACCATCCCCGTGGGGTGGCCAGTGGCTGCCTTGTGTCATCTCTGGGCACCTTAGAAGCACTTGGTTGCCTGGACCATGTCCAGCTCGGCCAGGCCACCCCTCTGGGATGTTTCTGGGGTGCTGCGGTGCCTCGTGCCAGCCCTCCCTGTGGCTCCGTCCCCCGTGCTGCGTCTGCGCGTCCCCAGCCCGTGGGGCACAGGGAAGAGTGGCGTGTCCTTTGAATGGGCTCCAGCAGCGACAGGTGCTGGGAAAGGCGAAGCGGGATGGTTCCCGCTGCTGTAAAGGATCCTCCTCTGCCTGCACTAATCCGGCTCTGTTACACCCGAGATAGAAGAGGCTGCTCCCTCCGGGCGCTGCCACAGTGCGGATGCTGCCCTCCTGACCGCCCTCTGCACCGGGACCCAGGTAAAGGGAACGGGGGGGTCCCCTGTGGCCGCCCACTCAGGACATGGCGGTGGGGGGTACTGGGGAGAGTGGAGCCCCCAGATGCAGGAGGAACGCTTTGGCTCCCACAGGCTCCCTGTGCTGAGCTGAGGGACGTGGGAGTGCCTGGCTGGGAAACAACTGCTTATAGCTCCTGTCCCAGTAGGACCAGTGACTCCCCTGTTGCTGGGATGGCCGCTGATGGGTTTATTCTGGGCTGTCCCAGCCTCTGGATGGTTGTGTAGGCTGTGCAGGAGGTTGTTTTGGGACAGGGTGAGAGGAGATGGCTGGGCAGGGACGGGTAGCGGAGCCCAGGGCAGAGCGGGGATTTGGGGATTGGGTGCTGGGCTGGAAGGAATGGTGTTGAAGCTCTTGCTGGCAGCCCACGCAGGTAGACGGGCACCAACAGGTCCCCTTGGTGGGGACCGCTCAGGCAGGACCTGTGGTGCCCACCGGGGCAGGGGGACGGGCAGCGCTGGCGGCTGCTGGGGCCGGGGGTCCACGTGGCCCCCGAGCAGACGGGGCTCTGCCTGCGCGGCTGGACCTGCCTGCACGGTGCGGGGTGGGCAGCGGTGGGGCTGTGCCGGGGATGCTCACCTCGCCTGATCCCTACCCCACCAGCCTGGGGACAGAGACGCCGTCTCCTGCCCCGCCATGGTGGGACGTGGCCTTGACTTGGCATGCTGGCTGCGTCGCACTGGCTGTTTGCACGCCGGAGGCCCCGTGTCAGCGACAGGTGCCGGCGTCAGGCCATCGATCAGTCACGGCCCAGCAGATACCGGGGCACAATGGGATGGTGTAAGGGACCGCCGGCCACGTGGGAGCCCTGGCTTGGTGCCACCGGCCGGGCAACGGGGACATAGCTACCGGCTGGGTGGCAGTAGCTCGCCCTTCTTCTGCAGGAGCAGAGCCACTGCCCACATCTCCCTGTGCCCCTCTGTGGGGCGTCGGGTCTGGGGAGCCCTCAGCTTCTGTCTTCTCTCCCGCAGGAGCCTCGCTGAACCAGGAGCACCGCAGGGCAGCTGCCTCCTGCCCGGAGAGTCCCCATGGAGCCGGGCGGTGGGGCTGGCAGCGTGCCCGGCACTGTGGGGGCTGGTGGCACGGCACCCCCTGAAGCAGAGGGCAGCACAACCCAGCCCGTCCCAGCAGCTCCGCAGGCTGCCCAGCCCCAAGCGGGGACAGTGCCGGCTGGCACCGAGATGCAGGACGGAGGGAAGGACGAGCCCAGGCAGGAGAAGGCTCCGGCTGCTGCCGCAGCTCGGGATGGCGGACAGGCAGAGCCTGGGAAGGAGAAGGCTGCGGGAGAGGCCGGAGGAGGGAAGGCAGAGACGGCGGAGGAGACGGCCCCGACTGTTCCAGAGCCCCAAGATGGAGGAAAGGTAGCGCCGTCAGAGCAGGAGGCTTCGGCTGCGCAGCATGATGGAGGGCAGGCAGCATCCATGGAGGAAAAGGTGTCAGCTGCTGCCAAGGCCCAGGCTGGAGGAAAGGATGAGAAGGATGAGCCTGGGAAGGAGAAGGCTCCAGCTGCACGAGAGCCTGAAGGAGGGAAGGCAGCACCTATGGAGGTGAAGGCTCTAGCTGCTGCTGCTGCTCAGGATGGAGGGAAGGACGAGCCCAGGGAGGAGAAGGCTCCAGCTGCGGGAGAGCCCAACGGAGGGCAGGCAGCGCCCACAGAGGGGAAGGACCCAGCTGCAGCAGAGGCTCAGGATGGAGGGAAGGACGAGCCCAGGAAGGACCAAATCCCTGGTGGGTTAGAAGCAGAGGGTGGTGGGAAGGCAGAGCCCACAGAGGAGAAGACTCCAGCTCCAACGGAGGCTGAAGGAGGGAAGGCAAAGCCCGTGGAGAAAACAGCCTCGGCTGCAGCACAGGCTCAGGTTGGAGGCAAAGAAGAGCCTCCAGAGGAGAAGGTCGCAGCTGCTGCACAGGCTCAGGATGGAGGCAAAGAAGAGCCTCTAAAGGAGAAGGTCCCAGCTGCTGCAAAGGCTCAGGATGGAGGGAAAAAAGCTGCAAAGGCAGAGAAAACCTCAGCTGATAAAAAGCCTGCAAAGGAGAACGCTCCATCTGCTGCGAAGGAGAAGACTCCAGCTACTGTAAAGGCTAAGAATGGAGAGGATAAAGTGGCAAAGGCAGAAAAAGCCCCATCTGTAAAAAAGCCTCAGGATGGAGGTAAAGAGGAGCCTGCAAAGGCGAAAACCACAGCTCCTGCAAAGGAGAAGGCCCCAGATGCTGCCAAGGCCCAGGATGGACAGAAGACAGCAGCAAAGGCAGAAAAAGCCCCAGCTGCAAAAAAGCCTCAAGATGGAGGCAAAGAGGAGCCTGAAAAGGAGAAAGCCACAGCTCCTGCAAAGGAGAAGGCCTCAGATGCTGCTAAGGCTCAGGATGGAGAGAAGACAGCAGCAAAGGCAGAGAAAATTCCAGCTGCAAAGAAGCCTCAAGATGGAAGCAAAGGAGAGCCTGCAAAAGAGAAAGCCCTGGCTGCTGTGAAGGCGCAGGATGGAGAGAAGAATGCTGCAAAGGTGGAAAAAACCACAGTTGCTTCAAAGGCTAAGGATGGAGGTAAAGAAGAACCTGCAAAGGAGAAGGTCTCAGCGGCTGCAAAGGAGAAGGCCACGGCTGCGGTAAAGGCTCAGGATGGAGGGAAGAAAGCTGCAAAGGTGGAAGCCCCCCTACCTGCAGCAGAGGCTGGGGATGGAGGTGAGGAACCCGCAGAGACAGCGGCCACGGCTGCTCTGAAGGCTCAGGGTGAAGGAGAGAAAGCAGAGAAGGTGGAGGAGACGGAGGAGCAGCAGCAGCTGAGGGGTCCCGAGCCCCCGCGCCCGGCTCTGCTGCAGAGCCTGAGCTGCCCAGCCACCTGCCAAAGGTACATGCGCCCTCCTGGGATGGGGTCCCTTCCCCTCGCTGCTCCCTGCGGAGCCCCGCGTCCCGCTGGGCAGAGTTGGGCGCTGGGCTCGGGGCGGGGACGACTGCTGGCTGGGCTCTGCTCACCTCCTGCTCCTGCTTCCAGGGAGGACCAGCCCTGGGCAGATGTTGCAGCGATGGAGATGATACCGGAGGAGACGATGGCAGTGGAACCGAGAGAGGGTTCAACAGAGCCTGGCCCTGCCCCGCCAGCCCTGTGGGACCTGCAGCCCTCGGAGCCTCCCATCCCCTCGGGGAGCCCTGGCACCCCGCAGGAGAGGACATTGCCCAGTGCTGTGGGGCAGCCCCCTGATCCCGCGGGGGCTGCGGAGCAGCCTGGCACTGGGTGGCAACCGTCCTCGACAGAGGCAGAGCCGCCCCCCAGCCCCTACCTCACCCCTGATTTTGGGAAGGAGGACCCTTTCGAGATACTGGGTAAGGCTGTGAGGTGCCTGTCTCGTCCCTGCACCCCGGGACCTTCTGCGAGCTGGCAGCCCCGGGTCCCCCACGGCCCTGCCTGTGCTGCCTCCCCGTGCTGCTGGCTCATGCTCTTGGCTGGTCGCCCTCCCGGTGGCCTTCGAGCTCCTGTTTCACTGTAAACAGGGCTAAATGTGTCGCGTCCCCTCCCCGGGCTGCTCCGGCCGGGGCTGCCCGGGAGGAAGAGGAGCCCGGGGAGTGACAGCCACCGCCTGGCTGGTGGCAGGGGACAGCGTGTCCCCGTGTCCTGCACCGCTGTCCTTGCAGGGCTGAGGCCGGGGGGGTGCTTCACCCAGCCCGGGGGCGGCGGGTGCTGGTGGGGCTCCCTGCGAAGCCGGCTGCGGGAAGGGTGGCCCAGGACGGGTGCACCGTGCGTGGGGTCCGTCCTGGGAGGGCGAGCAGGACGTGGTGGCTTGGTGGCCCAGAGAGGGTGACAGGCAGCAGCGTGGCCTGGAGAGGGCGAGCGTGACACGCGGGATGGTGGGGAGCGGGCGTGCAGCAGCGGGGGGAGCCTGAGGGATGCCGTGCAGCAGGGTGGGTGCCATGCAGCAGGGTGGGTGCCATGCAGCAGGGCCATGCTACAGACAGTGGCGAGGGACCCGTCGGGGGATGCTGCGTCCCCCGGTGCTGCAGGCAGCCAGGAGACCCTGATGTGCAACCAGGAGACCCTGATTTGCAGCCAGGCACTTGGTACCTGGTCGCAATCCTTCACCCACAGGCTTTGGCTGGGATGTGCCGCTGGGTGCCTTCACCATGCACGGGGCGTACCTCCAGCCTGGGGCACCCCGGGGTGCCCAGTGGTGGGGTCCCCCAGCCGGGCAGCTCCCCTTCTCACCCCAGACCTCCTCTCTGGGCAGATGATGTCCCTCCGCCGCCTGCGCCCTTTGCGCACCGCATCGTCACTCTGCGGTCCGCCAGCGTCAGCTCCCAGTACAACCTCAGCTCCAAGGAGATCCTGGGAGGGTAAGGAAGGGTCCTGGGAGGGGGTGGGATGCCCGGCTTTCCCCCAGCACTGCCCTGGGCTGTTGTCCAGGCTTCGACAATGGTCGTGGGTCGACGGGACTTCTCTGGCCATGATGGTTCGGTGCCTCCGGTGGGATGGGTGCAGAGGGGGCAGCACGCCGGAGCAGTGTGGGGGTCCCAGGCAGACTGGGTGGCTTATGGCATTGGCATCTCTCCCTCTGTACCTCCCCAGGGGCAAGTTTGGGGAAGTTCACACGTGCACGGAAAAGCAGACGGGGCTCAAGCTGGCAGCCAAAATGATCCGGAAGCAGGGCGCCAAGGACAAGGTCTGAGTGATGTGGGGGTGGGGGGCTCCTCCTGGCCATGGTGCCACCAGCAAGTGGCATGGCTAAGGTGATGGGTGGCAGTGTCATGTCTGGTGTGTCCCCAGTGCTGTGGCACAACCTGTCCCAGTGCTGGTGGCTCGGCCAGGGCTGACACCCGCACCACTGTGGGGCTTCTTCTGCAGGAGATGGTGCTGCTGGAGATTGATGTGATGAACCAGCTGAACCACCGCAACCTCATCCAGCTCTACGATGCCATCGAGACGCCCCGGGAGATCATCCTCTTCATGGAGTTGTGAGTTCTGGGGCAGCGCTATGTGGGGCCCGATGCCTGGGTGAGGGGTACCATCACAGGGGATGCTCCAGAGATGGAGCAGATGTGCCAGCCCCTGACCAAGCAGAAGGGGCTGGCCCCAGGCAATGTCCCTCACCTCACCCATTCCCTCTCAAGCACGTCCTCATCTCGTGCTGGGCTCGCCTCAGGCTCTGCCTGGCCAGGACAGCATCTCCCTCCATTGTGGCTGTATTAAGGTTGGAGATGACCCAAGTCCTTCCCAAACAGCTCCTTTTCCTCCTGCCCACTTGCTCCAGGGAGGCTGGGGCTGTGCTGGGGCTCTTCTGCTCTACAAACCCCAGTGAAGCTGGGATGTCCTGAGCTAACCTCCCCCTGTGCCTGCCTTTGAGGGGTTCTCTAATCCCAGCACACGCATGTCCCATCGTGGCTCTGCTCAGCCTCTACACCAGCATCTCCACGGTGGGGCTGGGCTGGAGGTCCCCGGGGTGGGCAGGGGGCTCTGCAGGAGGGTGGCATGGGACAGGGAGCCCCGGGTGACCCTGTGGTCCATCCCTGCACAGCGTGGAGGGTGGCGAGCTCTTCGAGCGGATCATCGATGACGACTACCACCTGACGGAAGTAGACTGCATGGTGTTCGTCCAGCAGATCTGCGAGGGCATCCGTTTCATGCACCACATGCGTGTCCTCCACCTCGACCTCAAGGTGCGGGACTGGGGGTGACAGCAGGGCTCAAGGCGATGGGGGAGGCTGGGGCACAGGGGGGTAGTGGGTGTTTGCAGCCACTGAAGGGGACAGCACTGTGTGCTGGCCGGAGCCCTGCTGTGCCTGTGAGGGCAGCGTGTCCCCAACACTGTCCAGCCGTGGGAGGGATGCCTGCAAGTCCGTATCACTCCAGCGTGGGGCAGTCGTAAGACCCATAAGGTGCCAGACTCACGCACTGGGGATATCCCTTCTTGGCGGTGGGGCAATGGAATCCTTGTCCCCACAGCCTGAGAACATCCTCTGCGTCGCTGCGACCGGGCACATGGTGAAGATCATCGACTTCGGGCTGGCTCGAAGGTGCAGTCTTTCCCCCTTGGCTCTGTCCCTCCTCCCTGTCCCCCTCCCACCCTTCAGTCCCACATGCCCCCGGTGTGCCGTGAGCCCTGGGACCTGCTCTGGGCTGTGGCTTTGGCCATGGTTGCCAGCTCCAGCTCTCCCTGGCTGGCACAGGAGGGCTGGGTACGGCAGCACCTGCCAGGCAGGGGGCAGTGGTTTGGGGGAGCAGCCTGTCCCCCTCCTGCTGACTCGCCCACCCCGGCCACAGGTACAACCCCCAGGAGAAGCTGAAGGTCAACTTCGGCACCCCCGAATTCCTCTCTCCCGAGGTGGTCAGCTACGAGCAGGTCTCCTACTCCACGGATATGTGGAGCATGGGCGTCATCACCTACATGCTGTACGTCAGGGCTGTGTGGGGTGGCTGCCAGTGCTGTGCTGGGGTGCCAGGGCAGAGCTCCCCTGGGCACGGAGCCGTCCCCAGGCTGTACACGTGCCCTGGGCACCCGGCTGCTTGGTGGGCTGGTGGAGGGTGCTGGATGGGGAGAAGGGCAGGTGGGGCTGGGGGCTGGGGGGCAGCGAGTGGGTCTGGGGAGTGTCTGTGCCCATGTATGCAGGCAGGGAACAGCTCAGCCCAGCTGCAGGCAGGAGCGCAGCATGGTGCCAGCAGCCTCACGCTACCTCCCTTCTTGGGGCCACCCTGTTTTATTCCCTGGGGCCACCCTGTTTTACTCCCTGTGCCCCCCCCAGCCAGGTTTGCTCCATTACAGGGGGGTTTGGAGATGCCGCAGCCTAAGGGCACTCAGCTCCTCACCCCCCTGTACCCCCAGGCTCAGCGGCCTCTCCCCGTTCTTGGGTGACAACGACACGGAGACACTCAACAATGTCCTGGCTGCCAACTGGTACTTTGATGAGGAGACCTTTGAGAGTGTGTCCGATGAGGCCAAGGACTTCGTCTCAAACCTCATCATCAAGGAGAAAAGGTGCGAGGCCGTCAGCAGCCATTGGGGGTCCCAGGGTGGGTATTCCCAGAGCTGGGTGTCCAGGCCTTGGGTACCAGGCGCTGCCCTCTGCACTGGGACCAGCAGCATCCCCTGATGTCCTGTGCCAAATGAGCCTTGTGGGGCCCTGCCCTGGCTGCTGGCTGTCCCCCGCAGAGCTCCGCATCCCTCCAGGGTCATCTGCCCCAAGCAGGACGTGCTCAACCACTCGGGGTCCTGCCCAGCCCCACCGGTCCCTGGGCACGTCCCCTGCAGTTTTCTGGAGTTTTGGGACTCTTGGGTGGCTGGAGAAGGGGGCTGGGGGAGAGGGGCTCTTGTGGAGCCACTCAGAGGAGCAGGAGTGACCCGGGATCTTCTCGCTCCCAGTGCCCGGATGAGTGCTGGCCAGTGCCTGCAGCATCCCTGGCTCAACAACCTGGCAGAAAAAGCCAAGCGCTGCAACCGCCGGCTCAAGTCCCAGGTGCTGCTCAAGAAATACGTCATGCGGCGGCGCTGGAAGGTGTGTGGGGTGCGGGGCTGGCACGGGGAGGAGTGTCAATGCCATCTGGGGGAGATGGTGGGGGGCTGTCAGCCTCTGCCCGTCCTGGTGGTTGGTATCTGGGATGGCTCTGTCTCACTGTGCTGCTGGTAGGGCACAAGGACTGAGGACCTCTGAGCCTGGAGGAAGGGCTCCCCAGCACCAGGGTCCCTGTGTAGGTGCCCTCATGGTGGGACATCCCCCTCAAGTATAGGTGGTTTCGTGGTGGTCTCCCCTGAGCTGATCCAAAAAGCAACTTTTAGGGGCAGTGTGGTGTCGAGCGGATGATCCCCAGCATCAGCCCTGCGTCTCCCCCTGCCCTGCGCTGCCCTCCCATGCAGCCCGGCTGAATGGGTACCTGGGCAGCTGCCCGCTCCAAGCCCAGCTCCTCAGCAGCCCCGGGAGCAGAGTCTGGCTCAGCCTCCAGAGCTGCAGCCCTTGTGGTAGGCTGAGCATCTCTCTTCTTCCCCTTTTACAGAAAAACTTCATCGGGGTGTGTGCCGCCAACCGCTTCAAGAAGATCACCAGCTCAGGGTCACTGACGGCTCTGGGCGTCTGAGCAGGGGCTCCTGGGGGAGCCTGAGCCATGTGTGAGTCGAGGCCAGAGAGGAACTGCTTGAGAGGGGGCTCGGCAGCCCCTGGGGCTATGCCCAAGTCCTCTTCAGTCTTGCTTCTGGACGGCAGCAGGACCTGGCTGGGGTTGGCCCCTGCTTGCTTCCCAACACAGGGGCCAGGGGCTGCAGCCGTGCAGCCCCTTCGCTGCCCGTGCTGCTGCCAGATGGCTGCTCTGGACCCTGCAGCGTGTGCTGCAACCCTGCTCCACGCCACCACCGCCACCACGGGTCCTGCTCTGCCACGTCCCCTGCGGCTGCCACCCAGCGGCTGCGGGACTGCTCGGGGACCAGGACCCAGCTGGGCTCCTCGCCCGCACCCGCTGCTGCAGAGCGGCTCTGCCAAGCTCATCCCGCCTTGGGCAGCATTGCTGCACTGGGGACCCGCTGCTGAGGACACCAGCAGCACCCTCCTGGGGTTCCAGCCTTCCCCGGTACCATCCAGCCGATGCTCCTGTCTGGATTTCCTTGGACTGTGAGGCTGCTCCTGCGTCGTGGTGGTTTCTGATCTCATCCCTGGCCCGGCTGCGCAATGCCTGACCCACAGCTCCGCTCCGGTTTTCTTCCCGTGGCCTCGGAGGAGACAGGCTGGCCCAGCCTGAGCCCCGCTGCCTGGGCCGCCCTGCACGCTTGCTGCTACCTTGGACCCAAGACTTGCGCGCTCTGCCTGTAAATGCCCTGCCCTCACTGTTGCTGGACCCCAAGCTGCCCGACCTCCCTTCCCGGTACCATGGCTTGGCAAGGGGATGCCGGAGGGCAGGTGTGGACCCTCTCCCTGGCGCTTATGGCACCGGAGCTGGGGCTGAAGCGCCTCCTCCCTGGCCAGCCGGGTGTGCGGGAGTGGAGCTGGCCCCGAGCTGCTGCTCGCACAGGAAGGGAGGAAGCGGCGAACACGCTTCCAGCAGCATCCCCAGCTGGGACCCAGCGAGGGAAGAAGGAGTCTTTGTGTTCCTCCTGCCCTCCCTGCCCTTCGGCTCTGCCAGCGGGGGAAAAACACAACCTCTGCTTCACCCGTCCCAGCCAGATCAAGATGATCGAGGCGTCCTAATGCAGAGCAGCTGGACCGCGTTCCCCTGCTCCCGCGTGCATCGCTCCAGCCCCGACCACCAACACACAGGAACTGCCGGTCGGCGGCTGCAGCCACCAGCTCCCCCCACCATGCGTGGGGGCTCCCCGGGACTGGCCGAGCTGGGAGAGGCGGGTGCTGCCCCCACTCCTCTGCCTCTTCCCATCCCCCTTCCCCTCTGCCTGCACCCCTTGGGGTGCCCCGGTGCTGCCAGAGGATGGGCAGACCCCGGGCCTTGCAGCTTCCAGCCTTGCCCGCTGCGGGAGGGGATGGGGGGGGGCCGGCAGGGTGTCCCAGGCTCCCCCTGCCCTCCAGCTTTGACTTTTGCTGTGGCCGAGCACCCCCAATCCAGGGCTGTGTGTTTGCTCCGGGGCTGCCTGTGCCCTCTGCGCCTGGGGAGAGAGAGGGGGAGGCATTGGCCCCCCCAGTCCCCTGGGGAGAGACAGGGGGAGGCATTGGCCCTCCCAGTCCCACCGGTGGCAGCAGGTGAAGGGACTTTGGGCTCATCCCCACCGGGCAGGGACACGTCTCGCAGGGTCCTGCCCAATGCCAGAGTCCTGCCTGGCTCTCGCCTTCTTGTAAATAAATGTACAGGTCTGCCCGCAGCCCCTGCCTGCCCTGCTTCTCCGGGGGGGGCTGCTCCTGGCCCCCTCCCTGGGCCACTGCTCCCGCCTGCGTGGGCCGTGCAGCCACAGTCTGAGGGCTGCAGATAAGCGAGGAGGGATGGGAAGCGATGTCTCATCCCCAGGGCAGAGGGGACAGAGAGGGGTCCCAGCTGTGCTGGGGATGGGGACCGCCTGGTGAGCCCCAGGCAGGGCTGTGCAGCCCACGGTGCGGTGGGGGGGTGTCCAATCTCTGCACCCTGTGCCTATGCAGCAGCAACCGGCTTTGAGCACCCCAGGGTGCTGGGGGAAAGGAGGGGGAGGGATGGATGGATGGGTGGTGGGTGGGTGGGTGGATGGATGGATGGTCAGAGGTGTCTTCACGGCTTCGGCATGTGCCCAAGTGGGGTGCGATGCTCAGGCAAGGGCTGAGGGGGGGGTCAGTGCCCCTTTCCCCGGTGGGGCTGCAGCCGTCCCCGAAGCGGTTAAGGCTGCCCGGGCCCAGATGCCGGCTCCCGCCGCGGGCGCCCCTCCCAGCCGCTTCCTGCCGGCAGCCTTTGACCGGTTCCTGTCGGTGACCACCCTGCGGGCCTGGACGCCAGCGCGGCCCCATCTGGTTTGAGTTACGCTCCGCGGCGGTGACGTCTCCTTCCTGCCTGGCCCCGGGAGCCGAGCGTTGCCCTGGCCCCAACCGGCCACGGGGGCTACAGGGCTCCCGGCATGGGGTGGCCCGTGGGGCTCCCAGCTGGGCCGTTGTCCCCTGACACTCCTGGGGCCCCGAGCCGCGCCGGGGGATCGGTTCCTGAACACAGCCCTGCGTGTACACGGCCGTGGCGCGGGGATGCACGGACATCCGTGCACTGGGGGGTTGGATTAGATGATCTCCAGAGGTCCCTTCCAACCCCTACCATTCTGTGGGATTATTATGTGTGACACCGGCACATCCCGGTGCCCCAAGCCCAGGGTGAGGGACCCACCACCCCACAACCTGGTTTGGCATCCCCATCCCCCTCCTTTCCCAGCCCAGGACCCCACGGAGGTACCCACTGGGGACGGAGGAGTGGGGCCACGGGGCTGGCACCTGTGGGAACAGCCATGGTTCCATCCCGTGCTCCTGGTCGAAAGACAGGACAGGGCTTGGGAGCCCCCAGAAGCCCTGGGGAGGGGACTGGTCCTGCTGGGACCAATGGGTATGGTGACAGGGCTGGTCCTGGTCCAGCACAGGCCATGGCATTAGGGTGCCACCCCTTGTATGTAGGGTCCTCATCACCCCCACGGGCACACAGCGCAGCCTGGTGTCCACAGCATCTGTCCCTGAAGAGCTCTCGCACAGAGCAGGACCCTTTCCCCATCCCCGCCTGCACCCCATCCTTGTGGCACCCACCCTGCCTACACAAGCCAGGGGTCCTGCAGGCAGCGCAGGGAGGGACGGGGAGCGGGCAGACCCCCTGCACCGGTGGCAGCTTTGCCCCGTGACCGGGTGCAGCCCGGTCCCCAGTCGCGGCACAGCCCATACTGGGAACGGGCGAGCGGGCGGCGGGTCAGGCCACCCACCACGAACCGGGAACGAGCCGGGGCGGAGGCAGGGCAGGGAAAGCAGCGGGCCCGTGGCCAGGAGCCAGGAGCCGGGGCGGGCGTGGAGAAGGGGAGCACCGGGAGAACGGATGCCCAGGGTGGTGCAGGCAGCCGGGCTCTGCGGGTCTGGGGGGGGATCCCCATCCTTGAGTGCTGCAGCTCGGGGTGGGCAATGGGATGCGCCACGCCATGCCACGCTGCTCCCAGCGCAGGGACCCCGCGTGGGGCCGGGGTCACACATTCCCAGGCGGTGGCGGGAGCGACGGGCCCGGCCGCGCTGTGTGGGAACCAGACGGCCCCTGGGCACGGCTGCGGCGTTCGCTTCCTCCCGCGCCCCCGGGGACCGGCGAAGGAGGGGGCTGAGGTCAGCCGCACTCGCCGCCGGCCGCTCCGGAGACGCCAGCATGATGTAGGCGCTTAAATATTGTTTTTCACTGGGGAGGAAAAAAATAAAGAGAGAGAAGAGAGAGGCCCAGGGCTGAGTGGCCATCCCCGATGATGAAGGGTGGCCCCCCCTTGCCCTATCTGTGGCTGGGACGTGGCCATAGCCCGGCAGCAGCCGTCTGGGGGCTGATAACGGGGCTGACGTGGCCGCGGTGCTCCCGGTCCCTGCGTGACGCCAGCGCCGTCCCTCAGTGCCAGTGCAGCCCCCGCAGAGACCCCCGGGACAGGCCAAGCTGGGGTCCTGCTGGCCTTGGGGGGCCGCGGGGAGGCTCCGCCACACACCCACTGCCCACAGAGTGCGGAGAGCCCCCGCTAACCCAGCATCCTCCCTCCGTGGCTATGCCGTGGGGTTCAGGCATTGCTGCTCCTGGGGTCCCCCCTCTCCCAGGCTGGTGTGGGGAGGATGGGGGCACGGGCACCAGCCCCCACTTTGCCGGCATCGCTCTGGGAATGCTGTGGAGATGCTGGTCCAGGTGTCCCAGCGGTGCATGGGAAGGAGCTGGCGGCCAGCTCCCAGCCCAGGGCTGTGTGGGGATGTCTGCCCACCCCGGTGCCCCCCAGCCTGCTGGATGGGGCAGACCCCCGTGCCCAGCCCGGTGCCGGCAGCGGTGACTCAGCCGGTGCCTCCTCACCGGCAGCCGCCCCCGGTGTGATTCAGGTCGGAGGAATCCTCTTTTCCCAGCATTTCCCATCGCAGCCACAGCCCCTGGCACAGCCCAGCTCTGGGGGGTGCCCTGGCCTCGGGGTGTTTGCAAGGACCTGCTGGGACCCCAGCTGGGCACCAGCACGGCCCCGAGCAGGGACAGAGAGGAGAGGGAGCCCTTTCCCCTCCAGAGCAGAGCCCCCACACTGCGTCACTGCCCCACACTCCTACCCAGCGTCTCTCTGGGGCCATGCTGGTGTGTGAGTGGGGCCAGGCGCTGAGGCTGGGGCCAGTTGTACCATGTGTGGCACCTGGGATGAAGCCAGGCACTTTGAGCAGTCCCAGGCGTGGGGAAGCAGCAGTGGGACTCCATGGGGGCTCGCTCCTGTTGCAGCGCATCCCCTTGCCCCTCATGGATGAGGTTCCCTCCTGCTACCCCGGGAACGGGCTTCAGGGGCTCCTGGCCCCATGTTGCAGCAGGACCTTGTCCCCAGCACCTCCCAGAGACACAGGACCTGGATGCCGGTGCCCTGACCCAGGCCATGCCCTGTCCCACCGTGGCCTTGCCGTCCAGTCGGTGATCGCTGGTGGAGGGGTCAGCGGGGATGAGGACTGCACCGGGTGGCCTCGGGGACGCGTGTCCCCCAGCCAGCGCCTGAGCTGCGGCAAAGGGTCCCCAGCTCGCCCCTGCCCACTGTCCACCCCGAACAGGGTGCAGAGACCACAGAGGCAGCGTTGGGGAATGTGCTTTATTTGGTGCCGGGGCCGGGGGTGTCCCGGGGTGGGCCAGTCCCTCACTCGAAGAAGAACATGCCGGGTGTCCGGTAGAGGCAGGGGGGCAGCCCCAGGGGGTAGCCGTTCCCCCCCTGCAGTGGGATTGTACCCCCTGGCCCCCATGGCTCCTTCTGCTCGCCTGCCCGCAGCCCCGTGGCCCCGAAGGTCGGCTGGCGGGGGGCAGCAGGGGCTGGGGGGGCCGTAGCCAGGAGATGCTCCAGTGCCGCACCGCACGGCCGCTCCTTCATACAGAAGCTCAGCGCCTGCACCCGGCATTGGTAGCTGCTGCCCAGCGCCTCGGGCCCTGACCGGCCAAAGGAGCCAAAAATGGGCAGGGGGGGCTGTGCGTAGCCCTCCCCCTCCAGGAAGCAGGACCCCCCTGTCCTACCCGTGCCCAGGAGGGTGCCTGGGAACGCGGGGGGCACCTGCCCAAAGGGCTGACCCGGTCCCAGCCCAGAGGCTGCCGGCTCCTCGCCCTCCAGCTGCCCCGGGGGGGTTCCTGGGGGGGCTGGAGAGTCCTGCGGGGATTCCCTGGGCTGGGTGGGCAGCAGGGTGGGCAGCAGCGCGGGGTGCGGCGCCGGGCGCTCAGCGGGCAGCGAGTACTGACCTGGCCGGGGCAGCTGCAGCGCCGCTGGGAGCCCCCCGAAGACAGTCTCCTTGGGCGGGCGGCTCTCCGGGGGGGCGAAGAACGGCCCTTTAGGCTGTGGTGTGTCCGGCAGGTACAGGCAGGGCTGCCTGGCCTTGGGCGGCTGCCGGTGGGCGCAGGGCTCGGTGCACCCTGGCACCCCGGCACCCTCGGGCAGCACGGCAGGGCTTGGCAGGCACCCCGTGGCCACCGGTGACGCGTAACCCCCCTCTGCCTTCCCCTCCTCGGGCAGCGGGGCAGCGGGCAGCCCCCGTGCCCGGTGTCTGGGGGTCTTCCCGCGTCCCTCGTCCCCCTCGGTGCCCGGCGCATCCCGGAGGCCCCTCTTCCTGGTGAAACGCCGGCGCCGCCGCAAGAAGCTGCCGTTCTCGAACATGTTGTAGCAGTCGGGGTCGAGCGTCCAGTAGTTGCCCTTGCCCGGCTTCTGGTCATCGCGGGGCACCTTGACGAAGCACTCGTTAAGGGAGAGGTTGTGGCGGATGCTGTTCTGCCAGCCCTGCTTGTTCTCGCGGTAGAAGGTGAAGCGGCCCATGATGTAGCGGTAGATGCCGCTGAGCGTGATGCGCTTCTCGGGCACGCTCTGGATGGCCATGGTGATGAGGGCGATGTAGCTGTAGGGTGGCTTGGTGGCCTCGGAGTTGGGGAAGGGGCCGCCGGCCGGTTTGGGGGCCGGTGGGCTGCGCAGCGCCGTGTCGCCAACGGGGAGGTCTGGCTGCATCCTCCCGACCGGCCGCAGTCCTCCCGCTCTGCTGCACGGCCCCGGCACGGCCCGTTAAAACCCGCCGATGGCCCAGCCTCCCGCGGCCGGCCGGCGAGGGGGCGGCGAGCCCCTCCTCTCCGGGGCCGCCCAGGGCGGAGCGGGGCTACGCTTGTCCAGCGCTGGTCCCTGCGGACAGATGGATGGACGCGCCGCCAAGGCCCGCGGCCAGCAGCCAGCGGCTCCGGGGCTGGCACGGTTGCGTCGTCCCCGGGGCAGAGGCGGGCAGCGCTGGCCTCGGCCGAGCTCCGGGCACAGTCCCATCCCCTCTTCCCACGGGAGGTTCCCACGACCTGGGTCTCATCCTGCCCTGCCCACGGAGCACAGCCGGGACATGGCCAGGGGTGGCGGGGGGGCTGAGCAGGGGGCTGCTGGCAGGGCTGGGGGCTACTGGCAGCACTTGTGTCCCCAGACCACCCCCTGCCCACCCCAGTGCCTCAGCCCTCTCCTTCAGCCTGGGGTAGTGTCGGATGCTGTGCACCGTGCCGGATCCCTGCTCTGTGCCAGCTCCCTGCACCATGTTGGGTCCCCACACCGTGGTCATCCAGCCGGGGACATGGCCTCCAGGGTGCAGCACAGCCCCCACCTCCCAGGAGCCCCCTCACCCCGCTCACCAGGGGAAACTGAGGCACAGGCAGCGAGTGCCTTTGGGACAGGGTCCTGCACTGCCAGGTCAGCAGAGCAGCTAATGGGCACCTCGCTGCTGCCTGCACCCCCTGCCAAGGTGCTGGGGTCCGGGGGCAGGATGGGACCTGAGACAGCACAGGGGCAGGGGGGTCACTCACACTGTCCCCTACAGCTAGGGCTGAGCTAGCTTTGCCCACAGCATGAGGTTCTCCCTGGGCTCAGCTTCCCTGGCCGCCCGTGCCCCCGTCAGACCAGAGCCAGCCCCCCCCACTGGAGCCAGCGGTACTGAAACACAACCTTTATTTCTAAGGTTTCGCGAACAGCGAGTCCAGGTGGTGCAAGGCACGAGGATGGAGCTGGCTCTGCCCCGGCTCACCAAACAAGCACACAGCAAATCCCACCCGGGGAATAAATACAGTGATCTGTGTGGGGGCAGCAGCCATCTGCACCCCCTGGACAATGCTTGCCCTCGTCCGGCCCCACAGTGCTGAGCGCCCTGTGCACACCAGTATGGGGAACGTGGCCGGAGCGGGGCTGTGGGGCGGCAGAGCATCCCGCTCTCAGGCTTTGTCGCGACTGGGCTCTCCTCTCCCGCCCGCCTGGGCTCAGGGCTGGCAGAGCTGTTTGAGGACGTGGATGATGTGGCTGGAGGCACCGGGGGCGCAGGGCTGGGGGGAGTCGCGGAGCAGCGTCGGCCCCATGCGCTGGGCATGATGGAAGAGCTCCCGCGCGAACACTGGCTCCACCTGCGGAGGCACAGAGCCGATGGAGGGTGGGTGCGGGACCTTTTCCCCCTTCGACCGCGATTGCCCCGGCACCCATGAGATGCTGGGGGAGCTGCCATGAGCACCAGCCCCAGTGCGTACTCACGTGGGCCATGATGAGCTTCTGGAAGTGGTGCCCGACGCTGGTGGGGTATTCCTCTCCGAAGCACAGGTGGATCTGGTACTGCGGCGTGGGCTGTCCGTGGCTCAGGTACCCCCGCAGCTCTGCAAGACACTGGCGCTGTCAGGGGACACGGGGTCCCCAAGACCCTATAGCCCAGAGCAGCCGCGCTGGGGCAGGACCTGGCCCCATTCCCGAGGGAACTGGGGTCTCCCAGGGCAGGGACCAGTGGAGCCATGTGCCCGGAGCGGTGGGCAGGCACTTACGCTGCAGGAACTGCTGCGTGTCCAGCAGCTTGTAGGTCTTCTCCCTCTCCAGCTTGTTGGGCCAGTCCCTGTGTGGGGCCAGTGGCCCATTCCAGTACACCCTGCCCTGGCACTGGCGCTTCATGAAGACCCCCTCGGGCGCTACCCACAGCAGCACGCCGCGCTCCAGGTGGGGCAGGAGCCTCTCCAGTACATCGGTCATGCTGGCCACCCGGCCACTGCCACCGAGTGCCCGTGGCGGGGGGAACTCGATCTGCTCCATGCAGGAGGGGCCGTAGAGGTGCTCGTTGTCGGCCGGCACGGCGCGGGAGGTGATGCGGCAGCCCTCAGCCGTGCGGGTGGTGACCTCCTTCACCAGCACGTCGCAGTAGTAGAGCCGGACGTGGAGCCAGCAGTCTGGGGCAAGGGGAGGGTCAACTCATGGGCAGTCTGGTCCTGGGGGGCCACCCAGGGCACTGCCCAGCCAGCACGGCTCCTACCTGAGTGGTTGACATCCTCCACAGGGAGGTAGGATGGGGGTCCGGGGAGAAGGTGGTGGTGGGTCGGGTTCCAGCCGTAGAAGACTCCCCTCACGTGGTACCCTGGGCCAGGGCAGAGACAAGGTGGCAAAGGGACACGGGCAGCTGCACTGAGGGACCTCAGGTGCTGTCCTAGCCCCAGCCCCTGGGCCAGGTGGGCAGCAGGGTGCTTCCCACCACTGCTGCTCATTACTGGGCCTCATTAAATCCCATAAGCACATGATCTGGGGCTTTGCTCTGGGGCATGGAGGGACCCCCCAGCCCCGGTCTCCATCCCCGTGGGCATTGCCCACACAAGGGACAGGGTGCGAGGCTACAGAGAGCGGGGTCGCTCCTGCTGGGCAGCGTGTGCTCCCAGCCCCATCCTGCTGCCAGGGCCCCTTCTCACCTCGCTCAGCTGGGTGGGCAGAGGGCAAGGGCAGTGGAGACACGTGGCACGTCTCCGTCGTGCCCTTCTGGCTTTCCTCCTCCGGACTCCTCATGGTGTTGCCCTGGGGAGAAGAGCAGCTGTGGTAAGGGCTGAGCTGGCAGCGGGGGGGCCCTGAGCTGCCTTCTGCCTCCACCATGGAGCCCATGTGCCAGCAGATCCCCTGCCTGAGTCTGGCAGCTGCATGGCACAGGGGACTCTCGGTGATGCTCAGGCAAGCCAGCTGCCCAGTGGGACAGACGCAGGCAGCGTGCAGGCAGGGGAGCAGCCAGTGGACGAGGCAGGATTTGGGACTCCCACCTTCTCCAGCTCGCAGGCAGCTCCTGCGGCGGGTGGCACGGGGTGGGGAGTTGGCTCACCTGCTGATCCTCGCCGGCCGGGGACTGAGTGTCACCATCCTTCTCTGCAGAGAGCAAGAAAAACCCGCTGAGCGCCCGGCAAACGGCAGAAACAGCCCCTGGGAAGGCACCTGGCTGCCTGGGACACTCAGAGAGGAAGAGGAGTGGGGAGGAAGGGTGTCCTGGCTTCAGGTGGGATAGAGTTAATTTTCTTCCTACTAGCTGCTGTGTTTTGAAATTAATATGAGAATAAATGTTGATAACACATATTGTTTTAGCTGTTGCTAAGTAATGCTTAGATTAAGTCGAGGGGTTTTTCAGCTGAGAGGGAGCACAGGTAGCACAAGCTGTCCAAAGGAATATTCCATACCATAGACATCATGCTGGGTTGGCTGAGAGGCAGGAATCCGCGATCACTGCTCCAGACGGGCTGGGCAATCGATCACTGGGCAGTAAGCAAGTGTATTCCATCACTTAATTTGTATATTCTTTTACCATTATTATTATTATTTTCTCCTCCATTACTGTTCTATTAAACTATCTTTATCTCAACCCACGAGCTTTTTTTCCTCTTTTTTCCCCTCTTCTCCCTACCCTACTGAGGGCGAAGTGAATGAATGGCTGCATGGTCCTAGTTGCCAGCTGGGGTTAAACCACGACACAGGGTGATGTCTGTGGGACATGGAGCTCGCACAGGCACAGCACAGGCATCAGCCCCAAGCCTGGCACAGGAGGAGGAGGGACAGCAGGGACGTACCTGTGTCCCGGGTACTGTCAGACACGATCTGGTACACCTTGTAGGGCTCGGAGATGTCCAGCTGGCTCCGCTCAGGCACCTCCTGGAAGTCGGTGCTCTTGTTGAGGGCACAGCGGAGACGCGTCTTCCAGGTGGAGGGATCAGCCTTGTCCGTCCCTTCGTGGTACTTCCCCTTGTAGATGGCCCAAGCCTGCCAGGCAGAGGGTGCCCTGTGCTATGGGGGCTGCCCCTGCCCCAGAATCCCACTCCACTGGCCAGGGGGGCCCACTGGGGTACGAGAGGCTGGGTGGGGGGCAGTGGGGAGTGGGGCCTGTGTGCCCTGAGGGGCTGCAGGGAGATGGGTTCTGGTGGGTCCTAGGGAAGCGCATGAAGCTGGGCAATAAGGAGCACCGGGTTGTGCACGGAGCTGGGTGGGGGGTCCTGAGGGTGCCCATGGAGCCGGGCAGGGGCTCCTGTCGATGTGCATGGAGATGGGTGGGGAGTCCTGAGGGTGTGCATGGTGCCAAGTGGGGGGTCCTAGGAGTGTGCATGGAGCTGGGCAGCCCCAGGGGTGTGCATAGAGAGGGCAGAGGGTGCCAGGAGCCAGATGGGGGGTCCTGGGAGAGTGCCCAGAGCCGGGCAATGGGGAGCCCCGGGGGTGTGCATGGAACTTGGCAGGGGATCCCGGCGGTGTGCACAGGGACGGGCAACGGGGAAGCCCGGGGGTGCACACAGAGCTAGGTGGGGGGTCCGGGGATGCTCCCGGAGGCGGGCGGGGGTCCCGGGGAGCCCGGGGTACCTTGAAGAGCGCGGCGTCCTGCTGCTGCCGGTAATCCTGCTTGGCCGCGTGCTTCCAGGGGATGCGGAAGAGCGTCCGGTGCCGGTTCTCCCAGCGCAGCCCCGGGTACCGGCCGCTGTCGATCTGCGCGATCAGCCATTCCTTCAGCCGCATGGGCCCCCCCGGCTCCGCCATCGCGGCCCCGTGCCCGGCCCGGCCCGGCCCGGCCCGGCC
>VYZM01021315.1:177391-188871 GCA_013398915.1 Dromas ardeola | reverse complement strand
CCAGGCCCCGGAGGCGGCGGCGGCCGCAGCCAAAGGTGAGCGGGGGGTAACGGCCCGGAACGGGGCGTCCGGCGGGTTCCTCCCCGGCTCTTGCACATCCCCGAGGCAGCGTGTGCAAACCCCGGACCCTCCCAGCGCGGGTGAGGGGGAGCACAGCGCCAGCCGGGGCCTCCTGCTCCCAGGCCGCATGCTGCGTCCCTCCTGCCCGGCAAGAGGAGCTTTTGCCTTAAAACCACCTGAGGATGGTGCATTGTGAGAGGGCCGCAGAGGCTTGTTTGCGTCCGTGGGCAGGTTTAGCAGCTACAGGTAAAACTGTTCCTTGCCCCGTCCTCTCCAGGGTGTAGCTCCCACCACGGCACGGGCGGCTGAGCAGGATGTGTCCCCGCTCTGGGCCTTCACGCTCGCCAGCAGTGGCATGAGCGGAGGCTGAGGGTGGTTTGTAACACAGGGCCATAACTGCAGCGGTTTGGGAGCAGTGGCGTTGGGCTGCTGCTGTCCTGGGGGCTAAAAGTCAGCCTTGCGCTGCCTGTCCTGCAGAGGAGCGTGCTGACTGCACGGGGAGGCTACAGTAGAAATAGTAGAGCATGGATTGTAAGACCTGCTCGGTTCTAGCTCCCCACAGTCTCGCAGAGATAGAGAAAATCGAAATCAAGCCTTCTCCACAAAGGAAAAGCCATTCTCAATGGTATCCGTATTTATTTATTTTTTTTCTCCTCTGCGTATGTGGTGCAGTTGATCCCCAAAAGCTTCTCAAGGGCAATTAAAATGAGTCAGGCTATGGGAGAATTTGTTGTGCTGAACATTAATTTCTCTTTCTACGCAGCTGAGTCAGAAGAACTGCTTAGTGAAGAATCTGAAGAGGTTTCGGAAGCAATTAGAAAGAGAAGCAGAAAAGCTTGAGGGAACAAAACGTGCCTTTATTCCGAAGACCTTCAAAATGCCTTCAGAGTACCATTTGTTTGTGGAAGAATTTCGCAAGAATCCTGGCATCACTTGTATTCTGAAACCAGTAAGTATGTGCTCTCCCAAGGAAAGTGAGACAGAGATGAATGGATGCCTTCGTTCTGCGGAGAAAGAAGAAAATATGCAGGAAATCCACAGGAGGAACTGGGCAGAGCAAGGTGGCTAGAAGCAGCAGTGCTCCTGGCCAGTGTCTTAGTCAACACGTACTACCAAAACACATCTTCTTGTGTAACAATTTATTTGAGGAGAAGAAAGGCAACTCAGTTTATTTGTAGAGCCCAAGTTAATTCAGTGGTGAAGGTATAAAGTGCAGAGTTCTTGTGTGGAGGAACAGATTGTACTCCCGGGGGTTCTTGCTGTGGGGTTATGGCCAAGTTCATACTCTGAAATCTTTCAGTTCAGCTGCAGGTGTGCAAGAAGATGTGTGTGTGGAGGGCGGCTGTCTAATTGGGCTTCTGGTTAAGCAGCATTCTAGGGCAGCCCCTAAAGATGGAGCTATGAAAACATCTGTTTGGTTTAGGGAAATCCCACTATGTTAGATGGCAGCCGGTGTAAATCCAGCCACTTACTGAGCGGACTTCCATCCTGAGAATGTGAAGAGATTATGGGAGACTCCATGAGCAGCCTGGAGTGCAAGTTGGGTTGGATTTGGTTGGCATTAGCTTCTCTCTGCTCTGCAGTTAGAGACCTCAGGGGTAGCCTCGTGCTCTGAATCACATTTGTCCCCTCGAACCTAGGGCTGGCTGGAGCTGTACTGAACACAGCAACTTCCACTTCAGCCAGTGTCCTGGGAAACGATAGAAAAAACGTGTTTCCGTTAGAAATTATGACAATACATGATGCTGAGAGATGCCTTGCTTCTGCCAGATGATTCAAGCCATTTAACGTCATGAGTATCGTGCCGTGGTGCATAATTGAAAATGCACCCATCTGTGAGACCTGTGAGCGAGCAGTCGCTTTGCTTTGCGCAGCGGGTCTGGCGAGGAGGCTGGGACAGGAGGATTCGCCTTACCCTGCAAGTCAGGCCCATCGGTAAGGGCACGCTTGTGAGAAGTGAATGGGAGGTAATTATGCAAACTAACATGTGAATTACAGCCAGGAGGAGAGCAGCTAGTGATTATCTAACTCTACAAATGGGAATGTGTTAATTGGCAACAAAAAACCTTATATTAAGCTGATTTTATGCCCACAACCTCAATTAGCATGGTAAATAACAAAAACAGAGTAAACAAGGATGTATGAAAAGCCTGTGATTACTGAGATCACACCAACAACTTAAATGAAATAGTTTGTGGTTGACCTCAAAACTCACAAACAAGTAAAAATAAACTCCATGTTACTCCTCCTGTTGGGTCTGCGCTCTTGAGAAGCCCTACGTTGTGACGTCTCAGGTTGTCTGCTCCCACACTCAGATGCAGTAGTAGTAGGTCAGGACGTGCCCAGTGCCACATCGTGGGGCTGCGGGAGTCTGGACCTCCTTGGGAAGGTGCCCTGGGGAGCCTTGCTTCTCGGATGGCTTATCTGGGCCACTTGTCACCCGCTTTTAATACATCCTGCAGCCTAGGCTGTCTTCAGCATTGTTCTGCTCTTGCTTGCCATAGTTCTCTGACAGCTTTCATGACTTTTATGTTTAATTAAGTTCTTCTATAGTGTACACAAATTTAAAATGTGACTTAACAAATTTCCCAACAACGTATGTTGCGTTACTTATATTTCTGCAAGCATGTGACAGAGTTTGTTTATTCGATGCAGTGGAAGTTCCCCATAGGCTGGCTGCCTGCTTTGCCCTTTCCTCCAGGAATCCTCCTAACACTTACAAATCTGTTGTTGGATCCCCCTGCCCCCATAACCTTAAATAAATGTGCCTGCATACAAACAGATGATGAATCAGGTTATGCAGGTCTTCTACACTGAAATTCTGTAAAAGAGCAGGAAATGCTAATGTTAAAGCTGGTAACTCTGCACTTCCATCTGTGTGTTGGCAGGTCACAAGGTGAGGGAATTTTCCTGTCCAAAAACTGAAGGATATTGTTGATTGAAGAAGGTGAGAATGATTCTCCGTCTTCTCCTTGGGGAATATCCAACAGGCATTTTGGTTTTTTGCTCTTACTTCATTCTCTCCTTCTGCTGGTGACGTGTTCAGTTCTCCTGTGCCGGTCTCGTGCAATATTCCTTCACCATTCCCCAGGGCAACAACAAAGTTTCTTACTGTGGCTTTTCCCAAATGGTGAGATACTTCATCTGGGATCTGACTTCCTACGCTTTGTGTGCATGTTAATGTATAAAATTCTGATCTTAGGTAGGTCTAACACTAGGCAACAATATCAGCAAATGGGTTATATTATACATTTCTCTGCACTTCATAGGTTGAGAGTTTATCTTCTAGTGACATCTCTAAGGGCAAACCACCATTATTATGCCAGAAATGGATTTCCCTGCCTTCATGCCCAGTTGCTCCTTTCCTCTTCTCCCAGTACATCCCACTGAAGGTCTGGTAACCCAGGGGTGGATTTGCGCGCTTTCCTAAGACATGATTTACTCTGAATAGCAGAGATGATCGCTGTACCCTACCTGTCTGTGTGTGCCATAAAGAAGGGTAAGAAAAGGAATGTACGATTCTACTGTTTGCTATTGGATGCATCAGATGAACCTTGTCACTTTGGACTCCTGCAAACACCTACAGGATTCGGCTGTCCTGTCGCTGCTGCTGTCACCCTGTCTCTCTCCTGTCTTTTTTCATTGGAAAACTGGTGTCACCAGATCACTGGAAATGTCAGTTTGACAAATCAGCTAGGACCGAAGCTGAAATGTCAGTCCTGGTTTTATTGTTAGTGGTTGAATGTTGGCAGCCTTTCTTCTTCCTTAGCTTCACAGAATGTAAGGACAGGGTGATTCATGGGAGAGAACTATTTGATTTCCTGTGTGTCACACTTGCAACTGTACTGAGTTTGATAGCTTTCATTTGATTAACACATCTTCCTAAAAGGTATCCCACCTCAATTTGATGGCTTAGGAGACAGGAAAATCCATCACTTCTCTCTGTGAAAGTTCAGCAGAGTTCATGCTTTCTCTAAATGATCAAAAGCCTTTCCAGAGTGGGGGTACAAGCTGCCTTGGATGAAGGCGCGCTGAGGCTTGGAGACATGCTGACATGAAAAGCTTCGTGCCAGCCTTGAGGTACAGTACTAGCTCAGGCCAGTCACTCTTTCATTTTCCAGATACCACTTTTGATTACTTCTGATTTTTAATTTTTTCCTGCAAGTTTTAGTAAGATATCATCATGCAGTATTGGATTTAAGCTCGGGTGGTTGAAGCCTGTGATTACAGACGGGGAAGATAATTAATTGGCACTGGGGCAGAAGAGGACTGTTTAGAGTGAGAATTACATATTTGCTTGTTCAGTGTCTCTTTATCTTTGATCCTTATCTCTACTTCATTCCAGGTGTTCATCTCACAAATGTGGCAGTGCAAAAGACTGTATGCGATTATGATCCCAGGAAGGTGAGGGATACACACTGTCTGCAGACTATTCCCCAGCTGCCTGCCGTTGGGGCTCTCTGGCAGATGCGAGCAAGCTGACCTCATCCTGCCAGCTGCCACGCTGTGGACATGTGCTGCAGCCACTTAACTGTGCTGCCTTGTCTCCTGATACCCATAAATGTGATTTCGTTGGTAGCAGCTCTAGGTGAGAAGCTGGGTGAGCGTTCTGCTTTAACCGTTGCTTTGCAGCTGCCTGTGCATCTATAAGGCTGATCTTTTTGACTTTAAATCTATTAAGTTTCTGGTTAGCGCTTCTAAGACCTCAGTGGTATAACAAGGTTGACAGTGCTGCACACAATTGTCACTGTTAAGCTTCCTCTCTCAAGAGGTGGCAGCTGAGAGAGAGGGAGGAAAAAATATATTAAATGGGATGTCAGATTCCTCGTGAATCTGAGATGAGGGTCAACGTTTGAGAGTGATGGGGGATGGTGTTGATCTTCTCATTTTATGGGTTGCTCCCTTCTATAAATCTCTCTTGTCTGTATGGAAAGGAGAGTCTTTGCAATACCCTGATAGAAGATAAGATGCTGATTGCTGTTAGGAAACTTCTGGTTGAGACGCAGGGACTTTTTTTCCCTAGAACTGTACAGTTGTCATGCTTGAAGAGTTTAACCGCATTGTGGGGCTGGTGGCACCTACCTTCTGGTCTCTGGGTTTTTACTAAGAATTCTTGCTGGGCTGTGGAGACTACAGGGTGAGGATTGAAAAAAATCACTTGGACTAAATCTGTGGTCATTTGTTGGGAACGGCTTCATATAGTTGTGTTTGGATGTCTCAGGGCTGCAAGTGGGGCAAACGTGGGGCAGGGTCAGTGGAAGTTCTCTTTGTGGATACAGACAACATTTTCATCCACAGCCTCCAGAGTGTTCAGAAGGTGATTAGCAATGACAAACATTGCTTTGAGCTCTACAGCTGTGACATCCTGATCCATCAGGATCTAAAACCATAAGGGTGTTAATAATCATACAAGGGGTTATAGTTATCAGGCCAGTTGCTTTCCCTGGGACAGCAGTGTCTTGTGATGCTTCTGCGTCTTTTAGGTAGCTGCTTGCAAGCTGGCTCTGAGTGAGCCGGTCTGGAACTGCAAGTGAAGTGTAGAGAGGCTTGAACTGTTTTACATGAGGCGAGCTGGTGTCGAGAAGAAATACAGCTGGTTTTGCTCAGAGTATCAGAGTTTATTAGCTGGGTGCGGCACCCTGTAACTTTGTCTGTAGAATCTCTAGCACTATGTTGTGAAACCCTGCCAATTTGGCTATTTCTGGAATATGTTCCCTTCCAAGTATCAGCATATCACAAGTACCACAGCACTTGCCAGAGATGGAGGGTTACCATCATCGCTTCTCCTGCTTGTGTATCTTGCAGCAGCGCCCCATCAGCCCTGATAAACCTCCATTTGGTGCCTTCGGCTGCCAGACTAAACATGACCCATGTCTGTGGTACACTGGCTGAAAGGCAGACCCCAGCTGAAAGACATCCCTCGTGCCAATTGTGGAGAAAAGGACTCCACGGGACTTGACGGTATTTAAAACAAAACAACAAAAAAAGCCTTTAAAACATAATGTGACTCTAGATTTTTTTTTTCTTAAATACAAGTTTTCTCACTGGCTAAGTGAAAACTATGTATCATTAAAGTTCAGCTGAAATTCTCAGAATATTATCTGCTATATACGCAACCCAAGTATTGCAACAGCAGGAACCTGAGAGCGCAACTGACTTGTAATCACAGGAGTTGAGAAAAACAGAAACAGCAAATAGTACTTCAGAAATTACAAGCAAATAGGATTTTTTTAGTCTTTCAGCCTTAATCATGTAAAGTGCAAGCACTACCATAGGTAAGGAAATTTCCCTTAGATATGATTTATGTTAATGGTGTTCTCCTATCAAACGTCTTCTCTAGTTTACTTTGTTTTACCTCTTCTGTCTAACAAGACATGGTGACTAACAAGACAGCCCTGTGTCCTATCAGCATCAGTCCAATATTTCATGTGGTGCCACTGGGGACAGCTTTATTTCAAATGAGCGAATAAACGCAGCTCAGCTGTGGTCCTGGATAGCTCTAATTTGCACAATCTACTCAGTTCATAGCCTCAAACCAAATGACTGCTTAGGCAGCCTGCACGTAAAGAGCTGGAGTAACTTCAGTTGGTCAGGAAACAAATGAATTGGAATGAAAGTCCTCGATGTCATCACAGCGCTGCTGGGCTCTCGTAGAATTGCTATTTGAACACTGTGTTGTGCTAGGAAACTATTCCCAAGAGATATCCACATTCTGCTGCTAGAAAAGGGTTAATGCTCATTCTGTGAGTTCTCCTCAGCATTTACCGCTTCAGCTAGACTTTGGTTTTCACTTGTATGTCTTTCTGGAAGCTAGAGGGATTTTTTTTTTTTCTTTAATACCATCGAGAACAGGAATAGAAACTTTGCAATAAGCTCAGAATGTTCTTTGGCTCGGCGCATGGGAAAGAGATTTGGGGTTGGATTTCCTATTGCTTCACACTTACTCCTGCCTGCTAGTAGGGTAATGATTTTTGTGGACAGGCGTTTCTCTTAGATGAGCCATTGGCAAAACTGCCTGTTTCTCCCTAATTTACTGTTGTCGGATCCTCTCAGCTGGCTTCTGGAGGTGAATGCTTCACCTTTCCTCACTGCCAGTAGCCAGGAAGACTGAACTCAAATGTCATCTTCTCAAAGACACACTTTGTATTGTGGACAGGGAGAGCAGGCGGGCAAAGATGTTTATTACCTTCTAAGGTTTTTATGAAACTGTTTGGAATGGATGGTCTGGTTCCATGTCTTTCTTGGCAACTGGTTGTAATACTCTAACCTTTATAGCAATTAAATGGTGAATTTCCAGAAACAGAGCAAAGTAAGCAAGCATGCTGCCACTTCAGAGTGGGAAAACAAAGCAGGATGGGGCTGCAAAGGGAACAGAGTCCATGTCAGAGCTGGGACTTGCACAAGAGCTGTCTTTCAGAGGCTCTTCTGCATTGTGCCTCCTACACTTACTGCTTCTGGAGCGCTCTGTTCCAAGCAGCTTGTCTTGCAGCATTTTGTGATTGACTTTACAACTGTGCTAACCTCAGATACTAATAGTAGAAAGATGTCCATCCACTGCTTTCAGCTGTCCAGCTCTGTCTCTGATTGTCTGGGAGTTTATTCCTGTGCACAGACAGATAATTGTCATTGCTCAGGTCCTTCAGCGTGTGTATTTGATGTTGTAGGCTCAGGGGGAAGGAGAAGCGTGTTGGAGGCTTTGACCTGATACGGAACGATGGGTCTGTCAGCAGAGGGGAAGACTGGATACTCGGGTGAATGAGAACATCATGATAAACACACATTTAGATGTGTACTCATCCAGTGCTGGCAGGGTGCCCTACTCGGGTCCTTAAAGTATCTGCACATCAGCAAGAGAAGAGCACACACCTTTCACTCAAAAACAAAAGAACAAGAACGTGTGTGTGAGCTCTTAAGGGGTTAAGAGACCAAAAGGAACAAATGCTTTCCAAAAGTGGACGTAAGTGACCAGGCTGCAGAAGCACTGTTGAAAACAAGCATGCAAATGTAGTGGGAACAGTTTTGTTCGTAGTCCTGCTTTTCAAGCATTAAGTCACAGCAGACTTCTTCGTATGCCAGCTTTGCTGCAAAAAACACTCTACAATCACCGTGGTGACTGTTTACTGGGCACTTTCCTGAACCTAGTTGTGTATCTTACTGTTGAGAAGTGGTACTCAGATTCTGAAGTCATACTTCCGAGAGGCTGACATGTATTGTAACTTTATTTTGCAGTACGCAGCTCAGTGTGCTTACAATCATCTCTGTCTGTAGTTTCTAACTAACAGGACACGAGTACAGCTTCACCTGAAAGTGGGACATTACCCCACCTCTACAGGAAGGTAGAGTAAGGTGGTGTGTTTTCACCTTAACGTTTTCATTGCAGGCTGCTGTGATGACAGGAAGAAACAACTGAAACAGCTTTTCAGGAACCTTCCTGCACTGCAGAAAGTGTAATGCTGATCCCCAGCTTGGGATGGGAGAGATCAGCGTGGATGAAGTTCGCTCTCTCTTCCTTGTATCGGGCAGCAGCAGTTCCCACTTCTCTCAGGATGCTGCTGGCTCAGCACAAGATGCTGGCCGCCTGCTTCTGAAGGTTCCCCAGCTTGGAAGCCTGAATGAAGTATTTCATAGTGGCTGACACAAGACACAAGGGATGCTGGCTTCTCAGCTGTCCACCTGCACTTGCAGAGCTTTCTTCTGTACCATGGAAGAAAATAAAGGGGCTAAACACATTCTGTACAGCAAAACAAAGCTCTTAGGGAAGGCAGGCACCTGGTCCTCCTACTGCTACTACTATGGAAACATGTCAGAGCAGAAAACCTGTTGCCATGATACTGTAAAAATAACCTCGCCATCACATGTTAGGGAGACGCTGGCTGGCTGTACTACACGAGTTGTGTAAGAGTGCGGCTCTAACATCGGGACTTGGCACTGTGCACTGCCGCTCACTTCCAGAAGAGATGCAATTTTCTGAAAAAGCTACAGGCAAGATAGTTCAGGTGATAAGGCGATGTTATATTTAATCTGTGTATCTGAAACTTACGGCTGAAGTGGACAGCCTCGCTTCTTGCAGTTGTACATTTAGGGTACGTGGCCTTAGCTACAGACTTTTAAAACTTAGATCAAGCAATGGTAGTTGGCTTTTTAGATTTAAAGAAATCACACCTCGGTTTTAAGGAGTCTGAAACAAGGTATTTTTGGAACTCTGTATAATTTGAAGAATGTGTGGAACCGGACAAGGCAGTGCCAGGCTGCCTGAACGAGGGAGGGCTGGAGGGTGCTCAGGGAGCCAGGAAGACGGTGGTGCCATGTTCAAAGTTCTGCGCGGCTGTGCAGAAGGGAAGAGAGCAAGGGATCAGGCCTCTGTGTTACGTGTGCGAGGTTTGACAGAATGGGTGAGCTACCTAAAGAGCTGGAGAAAGAAGGACAACTGCCATATTTAAAGTTTTTAAATTCTATCCAGAAATATCTTTACATAAGTTCAAAAAAGAAAGGGCTTTGCAGGTCCCAGACAACTTTCCTGTACACAGAAAAAAAATAAAACTCACTGTAGTCCATTTCTAATTATGATTTTTTTTTAAAAAAATCTTCTTATGGTCTTAACCGAGTTGTGCTTCAGACTAAGGAGGGTAGCGTAGAAGACAATAAATGTTAAAACCTTTGAAGAAACTAATCAGTTGTCCTTTTACCAGACAGGCTCGGCGACTATTGCTGCTCAGCCCTCTTCAGGCTGCTTTTTTTAAACATACATATATTTTATCCCTTCATCTAGTTTTGAAAACCTCTTTTCTGTGGTCTCTTGCCTTCCAACTTAACAGCAGAACATGTTTTCCAAGCGAGACTAAAAGGATGCTGCCTCTCCCTGTCGCTCCCTACGAATCTTAAAGAGATTCCTGACGTGCTTCAGAGATGTATAGTTTGGCTTTGTTTTAATACCACAGGCGCGCACAACTCCTCTTCTGTGCTTCGGGCACGCTGTGGATTCCCAATTCCTCCTACTCCTGTTCCCAGCACGACAAAGAACCAAATCTGAAGCCAAACTCCGTAAGCGCTCGCACGAAAACCCAACAAGGAATAGACACACAGAGTTAGGAATGCCCCGCTGCTCTGATTTTAATAATCCCATTTCCACCCCAGCCATGGGCGTTTGCCCGTCGCTGTGTCCCAGCCCGTGCCTCCACACGGCTCCGCCACCTGGGCTGCAGCAAGGAGCAGGAAAGAGTTCGTGATCCAAGAAAACTGCAGTGTCGTAGCTGAGGAGCCAAACGCTTCATAGCACCTGCCAGAGATCTCACTCCAGGCGGACTCTGGTCATGCCAATATCCTCCTGCAAACCCCGAAAGCTGTGGCTATTGCATTGTGAGCTCCAGGGGTGACAGACCAACGATGTGACGGTGGCCCGGCCACCTCAGCCCTCCAGGATGCGATTGATTAGTTTCATTTCCTCAGCAGTCATGGGATTCAGGTTAAATCCCTTCAGCTCAGCTTTACCTGAGAGAACACACAGAAAAAATCAGGATTTCACTACAAAATAAGTGAAGCGGTCTACACGAAACTCTAGAGGCGTTGTGGGGAGGGCAGGGACAGCCCTGGAGGTGATGTCGGGTCACCCTGATGTGATGTGGGAGCCCGTTTAGTATGCTGGGGGGGGGAGAGCTCTGCACCAGGAGCTGTACAATACTGCTGGAGCAGAGGAGGAATTGCAATGCCAGTGGGAAAGGGGCTGCAGGAACACACAGAGCTCAGGAGCTTTTGGACCTTCCTCCTGACATGCGACGTCTGCTCCCAGATACTGAGAAGGTTCCAGAACAGGAGCGTTTACCTTGGGCTTCAAAGAGGCGGTTGACCTTCACGCGCAGCTCTTTCCGGAGGTTGTTTATCTCCTCATCCAGATGTTCCTGGTCTGAGACAAGTAGGACAGGAGTGAGGAGGTGACAGCTTTGGGGTGAAGGCTGAACCTTCTGCGAGATGCTTGGCGTGGAAGCCCAGGCCCAGGGGGCAGGAGAGGACTCCTCCCCAGCTGTGTTGGGGTCCCACCCGATGCTCTGCTGCCCACGGGGCTGAGCCCCACGTTGCTTCATGCCCGAACGTGCTTCCCTGGGCACTGCCCAGGACAGCCGAGGGACGGCCAGGTTCTGCCTGCGCCTGCCAGCGGGGCATTTTGGGCACTTTGAAGCCCGGCGCTAGGCAGAACCCTGTTTATTTTTCTAAAATCTTACCAGGGTTAAGACTATCTGTACACAAAGCCCCCGGGGCAGCCGGCCTTACCCTTCCGCAGCATCTCCTTGGTCTGGGCTTTTGGGAGTTCGATGAACATGTTCCCGAAGCAGACCATGGCCTTGCCTGGGCGGGGAGGAAGAGGGAAAGGGAAAGGAAGGAAAGGGAAAGGGGAAGGTTTTGTCAGAAGAAAAGGGAAAGGAAGA
>VYZM01021315.1:158722-171245 GCA_013398915.1 Dromas ardeola | reverse complement strand
GGGGGAACTAGGGGTATGGGGCGTTCGGGATGGGGCTGCTTCAGGGCTTCATCTACCTGCTGCAGCTGGGGCAGGTCTGGAGGTACGGGAGGACAGGAGGACTGGGGGTATGGGGGGTCAGGATGGGATGCTGCAGGGCCTCATCCCCCTGCTGCAGCTGGGGCAGGTCTGGAGGTACGGGAGGACAGGAGGACTGGGGGTATGGGGGGTCAGGATGGGATGCTGCAGGGCCTCATCCCCCTGCTGCAGCTGGGGCAGGTCTGGAGGTACGGGAGGACAGGAGGACTGGGGGTATGGGGGGTCAGGATGGGATGCTGCAGGGCCTCATCCCCCTGCTGCAGCTGGGGCAGGTCTGGAGGTACGGGAGGACAGGAGGACTGGGGGTATGGGGGGTCAGGATGGGATGCTGCAGGGCCTCATCCCCCTGCTGCAGCTGGGGCAGGTCTGGAGGCATGAGGGTCATGGAGCCAGGCTGGGGCTGGAGGGAGTGGCAGGGTGCAGCAGGGACATGGGTGGGGATAACAGGGTGCAGCACAGAGGACACAGGTGGGGACGGCAGGGTGTGGGGGACAAGTGGGTGGGGATGGAGAGGTGCATCAGGGGCCAGGTGGCTAGGGGGGCATGGGGATCAATTCCTCTGCAGCCACAGCAGAATGCATGGTGGGGGAGAGCCCTCAGCAGAGCCGAGCTGTGGGTGCAGATGGGTGTGGGCAGGAGCTGTGGGTGCTGGCAGGAGCTCGCTTGAGGAGCCTGCAGCCCAGCTGTATGCCACAGGCCTGCTGTTCCTGTGGCTGGGCAGTGCTGGGCCTACTGGGGGGCCTGCCTGGCCATGGCAGCCAGGCGCTGGGGGGTGTGTACTCCTTCTGCCAGGCATTGAACACCTTGGGCTTGGATCCTCCTCCCTGGCACCTCCCCATGCTCCTGCTCAGAGCTCACCATAGTCTGTGGGGTCGCGGGTGAAGAGGTGCCGTTTGTCCCCCAGCCTGGCCAGGCTTCCCCAGCAGGGCTGCATTTCTGTTTCCTGCCCCTTCCTGGCCTGGGGGAGGGCAGGCTGTGCAGGTAGGGCGAGCGGCAGCTTGGTAGACTTGGGCAGACTCGAGGCCCTTTGCCTGTGTCTCTGCAGACCCTCCAAAGCCTGAGCTGATGATTTATTGGCATCTTCCTGCCCTGTGCCGTGGAGCCGGCACCGCTCCCTCACAGCTCTGCTGAGCTCCATCCTCAGGCGCCGGGGAAGAGCTGTGGGTCTGGCACTGAGCTGCTTCCCGGGAATGCCAGTGCTGGGAGGGGAGTGGAGACAATGGCAAATTCCCGGAACAATGCTCTGAGCAGGCAGCACTCCCGGCTCAGGTTTCGGTGCTGTTTCCCCTCCTGAGCTACTGTAGTACAGAGCTCCTCCACTCCCTGTTGTTGTCTGCGTGCGTTCGTTCATCTGCAGCTCTTCCTGGGATGCTCCTGGGATGTCTAACTTTGTTTCACAGTGCAGCGTGCACTGTGCTATAGAGGCTTCTACTCCTTTTTTCCCCAACACAGCCACTACCTGACCCTCCCCAATCCCATTCTGTCCCCATGGCAGCTCTTGGTGTATGCTGACTGTAGGACAGGTGCAGACCCTGCCTTAATGTGCTGGAGAAGCTGGTGAGGGAGAGGACTGGAGCTCTCTGGCCCACCAGTGGCTGAGCCTGCCTCTAGCTGGTCTTGGCCCTGGCACCCTGTGGGCAACTGCCTGGTTCTGGCTGAGCTGGGGCCAAACTGCGGTCAGGGGCTTTGCTCCTGGTGGTGTCAGCTGTGCTCTCCTGATCTGCTGCACCATGGAGACTCTTAAGCCAATTAAAGCAGTAACTCTCAGCACTGACCCTCCAGGACATGTTGGTCTCAAGCTGCAGCTGAGGCTCTTTCTAATCTTGGGATTTGGGATTTGCTCGGGTGACCAGTTAAATGCAGTTTGCTAAACCCATTAGTGCGGTTGGATCCGGTGCAGGTGGATGTGGCGGTTAAAGAAGTGTTGAATAAATGCTGCATGTGAAGGAAAGGCTTTTCCCTGGCCAGGGCACCATGTCCCTTACCAAACATCCCCCCCATTCCTGATTTACCTGCCTCCTCCCTGCCTTGCGATCACCTTGGCAGGTCTCACCCCTACCAAATCCATCACTGCACAGCCCCGAGCCCCAGCTGTGACAAAGATCCCCAAATCACAAAAATACAGCTGCTTCCCAGCTGCAAAGGCAGCTCCGAGCACTAACGCTGAGATTATCCTGAATTAAAGCTGCTGCAAGAAGCTGCTGAAGTTAGTTGTCATCAGCGTGTTCATAATGTACATACAAATACTCTGCCACGGATGCTCTCTGGTGACGGTGACGGTTGCATGACCCTGTGCTCATGTAAGCAGCAGCAGCACACTCAGGGGCTGCTTCTTGGATGGTTTTGCCACTCAGGAATTGTTATCCACTCTGCTCGCAAAAAGTCACCAGTTCTTTCACCCAAGAAACACCGAAGGGACGGGATGCTGTGCACACCATGTGTGCCTCCCACCCAGCCGCGTTCCCCAGGTTTCCCCTGACACCTCCGTGTGCTGGCAGCTGGCTGGTGTGTCTCTGCAAGTCACATTGCACTGGGGACAGCCCTGCCTGTGCCCATTATGCCCTTGTGTCTCTTTAACCCAGAGTCACACCTGGTTTGGCTGCCTGGGGGTCACCAGGGCCAGACCCAGGGTGTCCTCTCCACCCGCAGGTCCTCCCTGAAACCCCCTCATCAGCCTGTGTCCCCCCATCCTCTGCTGACTTGGTGACCTGGTGCCACACCTCAGTCCTCATGTCAGTCCAGTGGCAATCCCGTGGGGCACGGACACCCTCAGTAGCTCCCTGGGTGGGCTCATGACAGGTGGCAGAGCTGGGACCCGCATGTTCCCCCCTCAGCTCCTTTGCTCTGTCTGCTCAGGAGCCGTCTCAGCCCTGGGAGCACCCAGCTTTGGGGTGTCAGCTTGTCCTACTGCAAGACCCAGCCCTGGGGTCAGTCACTTGCTGGGGGTGCCTGCCTGACCCCAGTGTGCAGGACAAGAGGTTTTTTAGGGCTGGATTAAGCCTTTCCCTAAGCATGAGTGGCCTTGTCTGCTCCCATCCACCCTGGGGACCCAGGGCACATGGGGGTCTGGGGGCACTGGGACACAGGGGTTTTCATCAGCGCTGTGATGTGCCAGCCGGGCACACGTGCAGCTCTCCCTGATGACCTGACTTGGCGGGATGTGTAAGGGATTAAAATGGCTGCAACAGGGAAGCAATTTTCTCCTTCTTTAAATAAAGGATTAAGGGATGATATCCCAAATTACCTTCTAGGAAAATCACACTCCGTATCGCTCACTCTTAGACTGGGGGGTCCCTCGTTCTTTTCCGTCTGAGGATGATGATTAGTGGATTTGGTTATAAACCAGGCTGGGCTTTTCTCCTTGCATTTCTTTTTTTCCAACACTTGAAAACTGGAGTCAGTAGCTGGGAGCTGGGGGCAAATGGTGACACTGACAGCAAACCCGGCCATGGTGGGGCTCCGGCAAACCTGGCTATGGCGGGGCTCTGGCAAACGCGGCACCCACCCGAGCCCACCACCTTCCTGCTGCAGGGGCTTCGTTGGATTACTCTTTGTAATACAAAGGAGGGAGCAATTAGCCCTGAGAGCTCTCGCGGTTGGTTTCTGCCTCATCATCATTTTTTTGAAAATTAAATGATTTTTTTTTTCAAGTGATTGATTCTGTATTTCCCATGCAGCTGCTGCGGTGCTGGGTTGGTAAGCACTCGCCGTGCGCTGTCAGCGCGGGGATGTTTCTCTGGGCTGAAACACCACGGGATGATCAAATGCATAACAAATAAGAATCAACATTTCATTCTGGCAAGTTGATGGGAGATGAAATCTCATTTTAATGAGATCTATGGAGCTGACAGGAAGACGGGAGGATAATTGTGCCCCCACTGAAAGCTGGGGGAGGCCGTGGGTCACTTGTTGAGCGGCTGAGGAGCCAGGGACGGCGCGGCTCTGGGGTCTGTGCACGAGCGGCTGCTGTGCACTGCAGATGGCAGGATGCCGGTGCTGACGAGCCCAATTAGTGCGGCTGATTACAGAGAGAGGATGAGGTCATCAGTGTCCACGTCTCTCTCGCGCATGGGTGCCCTGGGACCAGCAGCGATGCCCTGTGGCATCCCAGGCTCTGCATCGCTTCTCCCATTGCCGTCCCCCCACGCTGTCCCCAAGGGGGGGTCTCCCGGTTCACACCCTGCCAGTGAGGGGGGGTCCATCCCCGAGCCCTTCTGCGGCTCCAGGAGCAGCGCCTGACAGGGAGAGGGGCCGGAGCACCGTGGTGCTGCCATGGCAGCGGTGGCCTGGCATGTGAGGTGGTGGCAGCACTGGTCTGGCTGGCCGCAAGCAGGTGGCACCAGGGCCCAGACTTGTGCCGGGAGCCCCGTCGCAGGGCTGGGAGCATCGGCGTCATTGCCCCCGGTGTTTTGCCATGGGTGAGCCCCAGCTGTGTTCCCTGCTCCTTGCCCGCAGGTTCACTCCGTGCTGCTCTGTGCAGGGGCCATTAAGCAGAGGGAGGCAGGAACAAGGGACAGGCCACAGAAAAGGGTAAAAATAGCTGCTCTCCCCAAGGTAGGGAGTTAAAGCATCATTTTGACAATGGCGCAAAGAAACCGGCAGGGGCCTGGAGCGGGACTGGCTGCGGGATGGCCCCTGCAGCCACTGGCATCCGCTAAAACTGCAGCGGAACTACCAAAATCGTGTTATTTGCTGACAGCAACTTCTTGCCCGGTGGCCAGCTCTCAGGAGGGCTTTTTAGAGCCTCCAGCAGGGCAGGTGGGAGGGGATGGGCAGACGGTGATGGGGCTAATGACGCATCAGTGGCCTTGCCAGGGAGGACCACAGGAGCCTGGTGGGACCAGCATGCCCACCTTGCCCTCCCGCACACTGAGCGAGCCGGCGGGGCTGCCTGAGGTGGGAGCAGATGGCAGCGGGGCAGCACGGAGGCCTCGGTGGCCCCAGCTGATGGCCCCCACTGTGGTCTCAGGGCTGTGCAGCCCAGGGGTGGGAGCACCCGGTCATCCCCGCAGCGGGAGCAGGGCTGGCTCCTGCCTCCTCCTGCTGACAGATGAGCCAAAAGTGCTGGGATCAGTGTTTCTCCCGTGCTCCAGGCTAATGGAGTCGGCTGGCAGCACTTTCCGGAGCTGATGGAGAGGCCGTTGCTCTGCGTGACGGTTTGACTCGGCTGGGAGGAAGCTTTATGGCCGGACATCCTCCCGCTTCATCTTTCTGTTTTCCTCCTCATCCAGCTCCCTCTTTCCCCTGAGGCAGCAGAGCCACTGGCCGGTGGTGCAGGCAGGGCTGCCTGGGAATGCCCTGCTTGTCCAGCTCTGTGTCCCCTCCTGTGGTGCCCAGATCTGGCCCCGTGCCGTGGGGAGGGGTCCCCGGTGGTGGTGACTCAGCCGGTACGTGCGTCGGTGCCACGCACACCTCCGCTGACCCCCGGCCGACAACCAGATGGCCAGGGCCGGTGCGTGCCCGCACCCGCAGCCCTGCCAAGAGCCCAGGAGCTTCCCGCGGGCACCGCAGCACGACCAGCTGGTGCCACCATCCTGGCCGGGGCAGGGGGAGGCAGGGTGGGCTCTGTGCCAGCCGGAACAAAGATATCCCCTTTGAGAAGTGCCGGGGGCACCGTGATGGCTGGGTAGGCACCGTGATGGCTGGGTGGGCAGTGAGGTGATGGCAGGTGAGCCCCAGGGCAGCAGGGTGCTGAGCTGGCTTTGCACAAGCTGCCCCTTCCCAGCATCTCGGGGGCCCGGGGTGGGACAGGGATGCGCTGAGCATCACCACTGCCCTGCAGCTCCCTGCAGCCCCAGGGTGAGGGACTTTCCATGGCCCCAAATCAGGGAGGAATTTCTCACCGGAGCAGGTTGGCAGCGGTCACAGGGCATGCCTGGGATGGGCAGGGGGAGGTGGGCTCAACTGCCTGGGCAGTGGGGGGTCCTCTCACCTTCCCTCCCCCGCCTCGTGCAGGTACCTCCGCACACTGTACCTGGGGCTGCAGAGCCGGTGGCAGGCTGAGCACCGCCGCCGCCACTTCTACTGGCGGATGATGTTCGAGAGCGCGGACATCAGCATGCTGCGGCTGCTGGAGACCTTCCTGAAGAGCGCGCCCCAGCTCGTGCTGCAGCTCAGCATCATGGTGCAGCAGAACAGCATCGAGCCGCTGCAGGGTAAGGGACACGGCCCCCACGGCAGGCGACAGGGGTGGCTGGAGGGGGGGATCTCGGGCTGCTGCAGGCTCTGACTGCCCTTCCCCGCTTTGTGTCCACAGGGCTCTCAGCCTCGGCCTCACTGGTCTCCCTGGCATGGATGATCGCCTCCTACCAGAAGGTGCTGCGGGACTCGCGGGAGGACAAGATGCCCATGTCCTACAAGGGGGCCGTGGTGCAGATCCTGTGGCATCTCTTCACCATCGCTGCCCGCGCCATCGCCTTCGCCCTCTTCGCCTCTGTGTTCCAGCTCTACTTTGGCATCTTCATCGTCACCCACTGGTGCATCATGACCTTCTGGATCATCCAGGGCGAGACGGACTTCTGCATGTCCAAGTGGGAGGAGATCATCTACAACATGGTGGTGGGCATCATCTACATCTTCTGCTGGTTCAACGTCAAGGAGGGACGGAGCCGCTACCGCATGTGCATCTACTACATCATCACGCTGTCAGAGAACGCTGCCCTCACCGTCCTCTGGTTCCTCTACTATGACCGCAAGACCACCTCCGACTTCGACGCCTTAATCCTCGTCTGCGTAGTCAGCTCCAGCTTTGCCCTTGGCATCTTCTTCATGTTCATCTACTACTGCCTCTTGCATCCCAATGGCCCCATGTTCGGCCCCCACTCCGGGGGCTGCATTTTCCGGCAGCGGCCGGCCCCGGTGCCGGGGTCCCCCACGGACGCCGTCACCAGCCCTCCCCGCTCGCTGCCGCGGACTACAGGGGGGGAGCGGGAAGGGGCGCCAGGGGAGCGGGACAGCTGCGTGCCCGTCTTCCAGGTGAGCCCCTGCCCCCCGCCGGCGCCGGCCGCCCGCGCCCCGCGGACAGAGGGACCCGTCATCCGCATTGACCTGCCCAGGAAGAAGTACCCGGCCTGGGACGCCCACTTCATCGACCGGCGCCTGCGAAAGACCATCCTGGCGCTGGAGTACGCGTCTCCCACCACCCCGCGTCTGCAGTACCGCACCCCCGGTGCTCCCCAGGAGGTGCTGGAGTATGAGACCACCGTGTAGGGCGGGGGCTGTGGGGCCGTGGCAGGGCCCTCCCGGTGCCATCCCGGCCGCCCCGCGTCTTCACAGCCGTTTGCCTTTCTGTTGGGTTTGCCGGTGCTGCCGTGCTGCCACGCTGAACGCCCCGTGGGTGGGGGCCAGGGAGGTCTCTTGGTGCTATGCCCCCCCCCATGCCACCATCCTGCAGCCAAGACCCCCGTTCCACCCCACAGCGGCCACCCCAGCTCCCCCCAGGGCTCCTCCTTGCCAAAATACCTCACCGGTGCCTCAGCCCAAGGTGGTGGGTGCTGTGGCCCCGCAGTGCTCGACCGGGTCGGCGGTGCAGGATGGGGATCGGGGGCACCCCCTGGCTGGGAGCTGGGTGCTGTGAGGGGCTTGGGGCACAGTGGGGCATGACATGGCCCAGGTGGGCGGCACGTGGGGACATGGGTGCCGGGGCTGCCCCATGCCTGTGCCGCGGCAGGGCCGTGCGGCTGGAACACAACTGCGCTGGGGTGTGTGTGAGGCTCCTGTTACCCCCAGGGAGACAGGGCAGGGGACAGCCAGGGTCCAGCCAGCCCCCCCATGTTTCCTGTTTCCCCCTGCCCTGTGATGTCAGCCATGGGGGAGCCCCCTCATCTCCATCCTTGGTTCCCCTGGTTTGAGTTTGAGCGGTGCCCCCACTCCACGGTGTCCCTGCTGACCTGTGGGGTGCAAACCCTGGCTGGGGGAGCCCCTCACAAGTGGGCATCAACCCTCATACCCCCAGCATTGAGCTGGGACCCCAGCTCCAGCTGGGGCGGCAGTGGATGGCTGCCCCCCGTCGTCCCCAGCCCATCCCCTGGGGAACCGCTTCATCTCATTGGGTTTGTTTTCACCTGAATAGTGACATTTTGTGTGACATTTTCTACCTCCGCTGAGGCCGGGGGAGGCAGGGCCTGGCTGGCACTGCTGGGGGGCATGGAGGGGGGCTGCAGGCATTCCCAGGTCTCCCCAAAGCGGGATTCACTCCACAGCCATTCTCCCCTCCTGGGTTTAGCATCGCTTCCCACCTGGGAGCATTTCCATCCATCCCCCCATCAGCATCAGCCCCCTCCAGCTCCTCAGTATAAACGTGAACTGGGACCCTGCCCCCTCCTGCCTGTCCCCCTGCCTGCCCGGAGGAGCGGGGCTGCCCTGGGCTCCGGGATTGAATGTGTCCCCTGGTCCTGCCCGGATCCGTTGGCCTGTGCCCGCCCAAAGGGCTGTGCTGAATGTACCCTGTGCCCCGCGGGGCCAGGCGTGTCCACGCGTGTGTGTGTGCTCGTGTGTGTGTGCGTGCAGGGGGCTGGCAGGGGTTTGCAGGGCAGGGGAGCTGCCGGACCCCACGGCTGTGCACCACCTCGGCCCCTCACCCCCCGCACCCATGGTCCCTGTGCCTTCCCCGCACGCCCCCTGCCCCCCACACTGGTCCCCGCTGACCCTGTGCCACGGTTCCAAGCCCTGGGCAGGGGAGCATGGGCATCCCCGCACCAGCCCCACCGTGCCACCCCATGAGGAACCCCACGAGGAACCGCGCCGGCCGCGGGGAGGGCTGCTGTGGGGGAGCTGCCCCTGGGAACGGCTCTGGCTGCCACCNGGGTCCCCGAAGGACGGCGCGGGTGCCCATCCCCGTGGCACAGGGTGGCAGTTGTCGGTGGCATCACGTTGTTTTTGTTTCCCATTTCTCTGTAGCTGGAAGGCCAGGGTGAGAGCAGGCTGGGGTGGGCCGTCTCTGGGGTCACTGGTGCTAACTGGTGCTAACTGGAAGCCTCGGAAACCCTTTTGGAGGAGGGTGCAAAGGGTGCCTGGGGGTGGGTAGCGGGCCAGGCTCCCCACAACCCGTATCCCTCCTTCACCGCCAGTAATGGGCAGACCCCACTGGTGGGTGCTGACCCTGCCGGGGACAGCTCTGGGCGCAGGGTGGTTCTGCGGAGGGGTCTCATTTCCTCAGGGAAGGTTGGGGGCAGTGGCTGGGGGAGCCGGGCTGGGGCCGGGGCTCACCCATAGCCCCCACATGGGTGCCCAGCCGGCGGCCTCTCCTTGCCAGGTTCCACACGTGGAGCCGGGGAGCCACCAGGGCTGGGTTGCATGCGGACTGGGGACCAGTGTGGGGCAGATCTCCTGGCTCCCCCCAGCCGCATCCCCTCTCCCTGTCCCCCCAGGGGCAGAGAGGAGCCACCAGTTGGGGCGATCTGTACACCCGCTCCATACCCTTCACCCCTAGGGTTCGCGTGGGGACCCCAGGGCTGAGCTGGCGGGACAGAGGGACATTTTTCTATGCACTCAAGCCACGGTACCCTCAGCCCTGGGCTGCTCTGGGCAGGTATCTCAGCAGCGGCAGGTGGCACTGAGCCACACGGGGGGCACAGGGCAGCCATGGGACCCAGCCCCAGGGCTCAGCCACCCTCCTGCCACCCACCAGGCCTGTGCCGCAGGGGAAGCCAAACCCAGCACACCAGTGCCAGCGGCAGCACTGGGACCACAGCGAGGGGGATGAGCTGGGGCCAAGCCAGGCGCTGTGGGGTGGGGGCAGCTCCAGGGGTGCTTGAGCTCCTGCTGGGGACGGGGGTCCTTGTCCTCGGGGGGGTGTCATCCTGGGGGTGGCAGCGGGGCCATCCCGGCTTCAGGGAGTGGGGAGAGATTTGGGCTGGGGCCATTTGTTCCCGGAGGGGGCTGCTGGAGGGTCTCTGCCACGTCTCTGGCCCCTTCCCAGTGCCGGGACCTGGCGGCCACTGTCACGTACTGTAAATACTCTGTGTGCCACCTTCTTCTCTGGGACCCTCGGCGCGGGCGGGGGGCGAGCGGTAGGCTGTGGTCTGTACCAAGACTTTTTTGTATACCACAAACTTTTTGTATATTTTTAATTTTGCTGCAACATGAGATATTAAATTCATTTCAGTAAGCCCTGCCTGCGGGAACCTGTCCTTGCCAGCACCTCTGGTTCATGCCCTGGGCTCCGCACCAGGGCAGGATGCTGCCCTTTGTCCCGGGGTGCTTGGGGACATTGGGGGATGAAGCAGGAGGGCTGCAGCGCTGCTGCCCGTCTGGTGTTGGTGGCCCTGGCCGATGCTGGCGGCCGGCAGGGAAGGGGTGCACGGGCAGGATGCAGTGTGCCGGGGAGGAAGCCGCTGGACACAGCCCTGTCCCTGTCGCCAGCGCTGCAGGGACAACCTTCTCCCTGCCGGAGGCTCCGATCCGTGGCTGACCCCCAGATCCACAGGGGGCTCGGGCCCCATGGGCAGCCGCGGGGATGGGTAGCTTGGTGTGGCTACGCGGGCTCCTGCCGGTGCCATTCCCTGTGCCAGGGCTCCGTGTGGGCCGGGCAGGATGGGGCAGCAAGGGCCAGGACCCCCCCAGCGCTGCCCCACGGGGATGGGGTTGATGAGGGGATGTGGGGCAGCGGAACCAGCCCCAGACCCAGGGGGGAGCCCTGTGTCAGCGAGGGGCAGGGGCTGCTCTGCTCCTGCGGGCACCCCCAGGCCCAGCCCCTGCTCCAGTCCCATCCCAGCCTACTGAAGCCTCTGCCTCTGCCCAAATCCCAGTCCAGTCCCAGCACCAGTTCCAGCCCAGTCCCAGTCCAAGCCCCTGCTCCAGTCATATCCCAGCCAACTTCAGCCCTTGCTTTTGCACAAGTACCAGCCCAGACCCACTCCTAGTCCCAGCCCCAGTCCCAGTCCCAGACCCAGCCCCAGTCCCAGTCCCAGTCCCAGCCCCAGCCCCAGTGCCAGTGCCAGTCCCAGTCCCAGTCCAAATCTCAGTCCTGTCCCAGTCCCAGCCCAGCCCAGCCCAGTCCCAGCACCCCCCAGGAGGGGCAGGAACTCACATCCCAGCCATCCTGGTGGAGTTTCCGACACAGGAAAAGGCAGCGGCGCCGAGCGGGGCGGTGGGGGCGGCCGTGCCGGGAGGCAGCACCGCGGCCCTGCCATGGACTGCGAGGCCAAGAAGGGGAAGAAGGTGCGTGGGCCTGGGGCTGGTGTCCCGGGGGGCTGGCGGGAGGGTGGGAGTGGGCGAGACACATGGGGACACTGGGACAAGTGTCCCCGCAACCCTCCCCTGGTGTGCTGGTGAGAGGTGGGGTCCCCACCTGCTGCCCCCCAAACTGCCCAAATGCTGCAAATTCGGGGTCAGTGAGAAGAGAGGTGACGAGCCCCTCCTCAGGTGCTGGGTGCCTGCGGACCCCCTGCGTGGGTGCTGGGGTTGGGTCCCCAGCGCTGACACATCCCCGTGTCCCTGTGCCCGCTCTCCCTCCCAGGGCTTTGTGTCGCCCATCAAGCGGCTGGTTTTCCCCAAATCGGCTCGGAGGCCGGCGCTCCGCAGTAGTGTCTACCGGCGGCCGCTACACTCGGTGCCCCTCTACCCCCCCGATTACCTGATCGACCCCCAGATCTTGCTGCATGACTACGTGGAGAAGGAGGTGAAGGTAAGGGGGTGGGAGGTCCCCAGAGATGCTTGGAGTCCCTGCCTGTGCATGGTGGGGGTGACGAGGCCATCACACCACACAGAGGACCACCACCCGCGGTGGCCGGGAGGGTCCTGGTCCCCTCCCTGTCCGGGCAACACCCAGGGAGGGGGAAGGTGAGCTGGGCGTGCAGGGAGGACGCCCCCTTTGCAGGGTCTCCCTGCACCTGTGTGGACATGGGTGCTCTGGGGGAGGCTCTGGGCCATGGGGTGGGGGGGACGCGTATCCCCAGCCCCCCCACAAGCTGCCCTGGGTTTTGTCCCCCCTCCATAGTTTTTAGGCCACCTGACATGGGTGACAGCCTCCCTGAACCCCTCCAGCCGGGATGAGGTGCTGCAGCTGCTGGACACGGCCAGGGTAAGAGGGGTCCCGACACCCCCCTTGTGCCCCCCCCCTACATTGCTGGGTGCCCCCATGCCCCTAGCATTTGTTCTGCCCCCACAGCAGCTGAAGGAGCTGCCGCTGCAGACGACGCCGGAGCAGGACAGCATCCTCAGCCTCTCCGCACGCTGCCTCCTGCTCACCTGGCGTGACAACGAGGAGCTGATCCTGCGCATCCCCACCCACGAGATCGCCGCGGCGTCCTACCTGCGCGATGATGCCCTGCACCTCCTCATCCTCAAAACCGGTGCGGGTGTCCGGCTGAGCCAGCTGGGCCACAGCTGGCCCCAAGTGCCCAGTGTCCCCAAGGCGCAGGGGTTGGACCCCAGGGGGGCGGTTGGGGAGGTGCTGGATCTGGTCGGGGCAGCAGCATGGGCCGAGCTCAAAAGTCCGCACTGG
>VYZM01021315.1:142822-156485 GCA_013398915.1 Dromas ardeola | reverse complement strand
AAGGGAAGGGAAGGGAAGGGAAGGGAAGGGAAGGGAAGGGATGAGCCCCCTTTCAAGCAGACTGGGTGGCATCACACCCCAGTGCTGCCCACGCGGGCAGGGTCACCCTGAGTCTTGGTGTCCATGGCAGGAATGAGGCCCTTCATCCCCGACCAAGACATCGGGTACTTTGAGACCTTCCTGGAGAGCATCGGCATCCGGGAGGGCGGGATCCTCACCGACAGCTTTGGCCGCATCAAGCGCAGCATGAGCAACACGTCGGCCTCGGCTGTGCGCAGCTACGACAGCTGGTCCCTGCGCTCGGAGTCCGAGTCCTTCAACCGCATGATCACGGACATCACCCACGACATCGAAGCGCTGGCACGGGATGAGGAAGAAGAGGAGGAGGAGGAAGAGGACAACTACCTGTGAGGGAGTGCCAAAACGCAGCAGTCCCCTCCCCACTAGCCGACATGGTGCTGCGCCTCCAAGCCCAGACTTGCCAAATGCCCGGCTCTGCCCCAGTGCCTGGGACAGGGGATGTTGTCCCCCCGTTTGTCACTGTGGGAGGGGACATGGGCTCCACACCACCCTGGCAGCTCTCAGCAGGGCTGACGGCATCGCAGGGCAGCCCTGGCAGTGGGGGAGCCCCCAGCCGGCAATAGCATGTGCTGTAATTTCTGCAGTTTGCAATTAAACGCCGGCGCGGAGCGTGGAGCAGGTTATTCCCTGGGGAAAAGCTATGCTAGGGTTGGGGGGGATGCTGTGTTAGGGGGCAAGCTGGGGTGGGGGGCTGATTGCAGCCCTGCCAGTCACTGTGCCACTGGTGGTCTGGGCACCCTGTCCACCCCAGTGCCATACGCAGGTCACTCCCAGACCTGAGGAGCTCCCGGCCATGCCAGGCTGGCCCTGAGGGATGCTTTTGGCAGCACGGGACTCTGGGGAGCTCAGAGCAACGTGGGGGGCCATTAAGGGTATGCTGGGATGGGGGGGGCTGGTGGCCACAGCTGACCTGGGGGCTGGGGGGATGCTGAGATACAAGTAATGCTGTGGGCAGCCATCCCCCATTTCTGTGAGTGACGTCCCTGCGTCACCCAGCCAGCTGTGGGGTCCTCCGGTGTTTCATAAAAGGAAGTTCCTGCCCCAGGATCTGGGTTCCTGCAGCCCTCCCACTGCCGAGGGACAGGGCTGTGGTCCCTGCTGGCCAGCTGGCCCCCAGCTGATGGCCCCCAGCCAATGTCCCATGGCCCATGTCCCCCAGGTAATGGCATGCGGCCACTGTCCCATGGCTGATGTCCCCTGGCCGATGTTCCCTGGCCACCATCCCTCAGGGGCTGTGGGATGGCACTACACCCTGAGGTGGGTGCGTGGGCAGGCAGGTGTCGGGGTTACTGGTGGCAACTTATTTTTTCTCTTAGAAAATTTACATATGCAAATCCTCCTGCAGGCGTGGTGCTCACCACCCTGGCTGCTTTCTCTGCCACTCCTGAGCCAGGGCAGGGACTCAGCCCGGCCATGCCTGCCCGTGATGGTCACTGTCCCTTTGCAGCTGCTGTCCCCATCCCAGATCCAGGAGTGCTCTGAGTGAAGCAGAGCAAAGGCTCGAGCTGCAGGGGGGCTGGGGAGGGGACCTGGGAGGACTTTTGACAGGGGAACACCAGGACCAACAGAGACACAGCAAAGCCCATGGCCCCCCTGGCGCCTCCAAGCTGGGCTGCACAGCGCGGGTGCCCTACCCTGCACCCTGCTGTGTCCTGCACCCCCCCATGCCCTGCACCCCGCTGTGTCCTGCACCCCCTCATGCCCTGCACCCCATCATGGGGCCATGCTCAGGGGTTTCCTCTTTTCTTCTCCCTGGGGATGGAGAACCAGGCTCACATCGTGGCCACCCCATGCTCACCCTGTGCCCCCCACTGCCCGCCACGGCCCCGCACCGGGCAGGGAAACAGCCCGGGGGCCGCAGGTGGAGAGAAGGGCTCTGGCACCCATCGGGAGGATGTAAAATCAACCCCGACACCAGCCGGGCCGGGATGTCCCTGCGGGCAGCACGACCGCCCGGGAAAGCTGGTTCTGCTGCCTTCAGACCGGGAGGGTCCCGCTTGGACCGGGAGGGTCCCGTTCGGTGCGTGATGGGGGTCGGCGCTCCCATCCCGGTTTGGGTCCCCCTGGGCCGGTACAGGGAGGTATCGGCCGCGCCCGCCCCGTCGGGCGGCACGGGCGGAGTCGGGGGGTCCCGCGGCCCCGGGACGGCACCGGGGGCGGGGCCTTACCGGGGCGGGGCGTGGTTTTACCGGGGCGGGGCGGCGGGCGCGCAGCGGGCAGAGCGCAGCGGCGGCAGCAGCCCCGGCGCCGGGACGGGGAGCGGCACCGGGACGTGCCCCGGGACGGCGGCGGAGGTGAGAACGGAGCGGAGCGGAGCCGTGCGTGGAGCCCCGAGGGCGGCGGGGCCGGGCAGGGGATCCCCGGGGCCGGTCCCGGGCAGCCCGGTCGGTCGGTCCCTGCCCCGGTCCAGCCGCCGCTGGCTCGGTCCTGCTCCGTGCCGGTCCCATCCCGGACCTGCTCGGTGCGGCGGCCCCTGGGTGCCCCGGGGGAGGCGATGCCGGGGTGTCCCGGGAGGGGCACGGTGCACTCCCGGCGAGGTGGTCCCTGTCGGTGGCCTTGCAGGGGCTGTTGGGGACCCGCCACCACCTGCCCCGCCAGCGAGGGCACGGAGCAGGGAGGGCACAGGGCAGTGGGCAGCCACGCTCTCGGAGCGATGGGCTCACCTGGTCCCCGGCCTGGTCCCCATGCCTGGGGACAGCCACACAGACTGTGGGACGTGGCTCTCCGGGCTGGGACACCCCAGGAACGGCTGGTCACACCGGCGTTCCCTGTGCTGGCAGGCCTCAGTGCTCTGCCTCAGGAGCCATCGGGAAAACCATGTCCACCTGGTCACTGTGTGTGGCGGTGCACCAGGATGCTGTGGAGCTGGGTGGCTGCGGGACGCTTGGACCCCCCAGAGGTGTTTGTGCTTTGTAGGGCCGAATGCTCCAACCCAGTGCGGGATGGGCAGAGAAAATACCTGCCATGGCTGCGTTTCAACCAGGGGCTGTGTGGGTTTGCTGAGGGGAATCGGTGCTGGGCTTTCCGCGTGGCCAGTCCCAAGTCTGAGCCCGGGGCATCCCTGGTGAGGGGGACGTGCTGTCTGGGGCTGCTGCTGTGGCTCCTGCTCTGTCCTGGGGAGCCGGGACAGCCGAGGCTTTGGCACTCTTGGAAGGATAAGGAGTGACTGTGGGGTGTGACAGCGATGGCCCTTGAAGGCTGTGGGAGGAAGGTGGTGCTGCTGATGCCTGGCTGCTCCCCCACCAAGGCCAGTGGTGCCATGCACATCGCAGAGCCTCACTCAGCCCTGAGCTTCCTCCTTCTCTGTCACCACCAACACCTTCTCCTTTCTCTGCACTGAGGTCTCCCCCGGACAAGGGAAGTGCCTTTGCGGGGAGTTTCCCCCACACTCGCTGCTTCTTGCAGCACATTTTCCTGCCGATGGTTCTCAGGGAGATGGAGAAAGTTGAGCATTTGCATTAGCCCTGGGCTGGTGGCTGTTTGAGGCAGCTCCAACCTGGCAGAGAGCAGCCGGGCAGCACGGTGGAGAGCGGTTACCCACAGCAGCACGGGGGCCATGCCCACACCAAGGGACGGCTGGGTGCCCCAGCACCCCACGGCTGCCACCCACCTCGGCTCTAATGGGGGAGCGGAGCCCTGTCTGCCCGTGGCACTGCAGCCAGGTGGGCATCACGTCTCCCTGCCATGTGCCAGCCCCGTGCCATGCCAGGCGGGAGCTGCTGGGAGCGAGACTGGAGCGGGGCTTTCGCCTCTGTCGCAACGGCTTCACTTCCCCTCCCTTGACTGCAGGATGGGTTGCATGAAGTCAAAGGAAGCTGGCATCCAAGATAAGATAATAAAAACCGACCCCGACCCTGGCCCCAGCTTCCAGCAGGGCCGCTACGTGAAGGACCCCACGGCCACCAACAGGAGGGTGAGTGGGGTCTACTGGGAAGCTGGGGGTGCAGGGCTGAACCATCATGGGAGGCTCAACCTCTCTCCTTGCTGGCGCTGCCACCACCGAGAGCAGGGCGGGCTGCGGGCGCTGGCAGTGCCTGTGCCCTGGGGCAGGGGGCTTGGCCATGGGATGGGAGCCCAGTCCATGCTGGGGCAAAGCACAAAGCCAATCTGATGGGAATCGAGGACGGGACAGAGGTGCTGGTGCTGGGCAAGTGTTGTTGGGCACTGCTGGTGCTGCCCCTCGGGTGTCCCCCTGCCACTGCTGCTGGGGGCCAGGGCCGGCGGTGGGGCTGAGACCTCCATGGGGTACAAGTCTCTGCCACCCACAACATCACTCTCTGGTTTTGTCCCGCTTTGCAGAACAATAATGTCCCCAGTGTGGCCGCGTCCCCACCTGAGGATGGTAGGTACTGGGGGAGCTGCAAGTGGGTGCACAAGGCAGGAGCGTGTGTGGGGAGGGCGGTTGGGTCCTACCCTGCCTGGGTTAAACGCTGCTGGTCCTGGTGGGATGGGAGCTCTGGGCTTCCTCGAAGGCTGGACGTGGCTGTGGCATGATGAAGATGGAGGTGCTGGGTGCTGTGGGGTTCCTGGTCAGGGTCCTGGCTGCACATGGCAGGGGTGGCTGTGTGCCCTGTCCCAGCACGGTGAGGGGTGACCAGGGAGCTCCCTCACTGCAGGCTCGGGGGACAACGTGGTGCTGGCATTGTATGACTACGAGGCGATGCACACTGGGGACCTGAGCTTCCAGAAAGGAGAGCGGCTCAAGGTGCTGGAAGAGTAAGTGCTGCTGGTGTCCCCTGGAGGCTTGCATGGCCCTGCTGGGGTTTGTTTCTGGAATTTGCCCCTGGAGGAGCCAGCAGTGCCCAGTGCTGGGTGCCATGGGCCAATCCGATGCCGTCTCTGTTGCAGGTCAGGGGAGTGGTGGCGAGCGCAGTCGATGGCAACAGGGTGTGAAGGCTTCATCCCCAGCAACTACGTCGCCCGAGCTGACTCACTGGAGACAGAGGAGTGAGTCCATCCCTCAGTGGCTCATCCTGGCCCCACACAGTCCCGTACTCCCCCACCAGAGCTGTCCCCGCTTCTGCCCCGTGTCCTGTCCCCAGCCCTACCCCACGCCAGCCTTAGCTCTCCCAGCACCGGCAGCATTTGTTGGTTCATTTGTTTCTGCTGCAGGTGGTTTTTCAAGGGCATCAGCCGGAAGGATGCAGAGCGGCAGCTCCTTGGCTCTGGGAACGTGGTCGGGTCTTTCATGATACGGGACAGCGAGACGACGAAAGGTCTGGAGGGCTGCCCGCGGTGGGAGACACCTCCCCAGCCTGGGGGCTCTGCTTTGCTGCGGGGCAGGAACTGGGGGTCACACGGTCCTGCTGCGAGTGTCCCCACAAAAACCCATGGTGCTACATGTCCAAGCCCCATGATGGGGACAGGGGGGACATCCCCCTTTGAGGGTGCTTTCAGTGTTTGGGGCACAGGTGTAGTTGGCCTCATGCCTGAGGCTGAGGGGACGGTGGCAGCACGGTGGGGACGGGGACTGCAGTGGTGGCTCTGCTGGGTGATGGCACCAGATATGCCATGAGGATGGGATGGCTGGTCGCAGTGGGGATGTGCCCTCTGCACGGGGGCTGGCAGCTCACCCCTCCCCGAACAGGCTGCTACTCGCTGTCGGTGCGGGACAGGGATGACCTGCATGGCGGCACGGTGAAGCATTACAAGATCCGGACGCTGGATAACGGCGGCTTCTACATCTCCCCGCGCAGCAGCTTCGATACGCTGCAGGAGCTGGTCCAGTACTACAAGGGTGAGCCCTGGTGTGTCTGGCCCCCCCAACCCCGACGGGGCTTTGTCCCCAAGCCGAGCAGCCACCGGGCAGACGGGGCTGTGCAGAGGCCGAGGGGCTTCTGCCCATCACCACTGGGCATCTGCTGTGGACGTGGAGCAACTCCCAGACCTTCCCCTGGCACACTGAACAGTTTGCTGGCCACCACAGCCATAGGTGTCGGTGTCCCCCAATGCCTGCAGTGCCCAGGACTCCCCCTCCCTGGGTGTGGGCTAGTGCCCTGGTGCAGTAATGCCTGGCAGGGCAGAGTGATGCCAGCGGGACTGGGCTATGATGGCCAGTGTTTGACGTGTCCCCAGTGTTTGCAGTGTGGTGCGTGGTGCCAGGACATGCCCCGTGGCCATGGAGGCTGTCGTGGGCTCTGCTTCAAAGCACAAAGTGGCCGGTGAGACAGGCTGGCTGACGGCTCTTGGCTCTCCCCGGCAGGGCAGAGCGACGGGCTGTGCCAGAAGCTCACCTACCCCTGCTGCGTGCCCAAACCGCAGAAGCCCTGGGAGAAAGATGCCTGGGAGATCCCTCGGGAGTCGCTGAGGCTGGAGAAGAAGCTGGGAGCCGGGCAGTTCGGAGAAGTGTGGATGGGTGAGAGCGAGGGGGAGGCAGCTGGGAGGAAGATGAAGATGAATGTGATGGTGGAGGAGGAAGGGTGAGGGATGGGAGAGGAGGTGGAGGGATGGTGAGGTGGAAGAGGCAGGGAGGGGGCGACCTGCAGGAAAGGAACATGGGGAAGTGGAGGTGGCCCTGGCCTTAATGCAGGGCCTGCTCGGGGCTGGGTGTGTGGGGACAGTCCTGGGCTGTGCGTGGTCTCCAGCCCTTGTGCAGCAGCTCCGTCTTGCAGGATTGGGTGCTTTGGATCCAAAATCCAGTGCTCCCGGTGCCTGGGTACTGGGCAGGCTGGGAATGGTCTGTTGTACCGCCCCACAGCTACTTATAACAAGCACACCAAGGTGGCGGTGAAGACGATGAAGCCGGGCAGCATGTCCGTGGACGCCTTCCTGGAGGAGGCGAACCTGATGAAGACGCTACAGCACGACAAGCTGGTGAAGCTGCACGCGGTCGTCACCAAGGAGGAGCCCATCTACATCATCACCGAGTTCATGGAGAAAGGTGCTGCCCATGCCCCTGCGTGGTCACTGCGGGCCAGGCCAGGCGGCGATACCCGGGTGTCCCAGGGATGGTGCAGGATCGGCCCCTCCTGCATCCCTGGGGTTGGCCATGGGCTCTGCACCGGCTGCCAGGGTGCTGGGAGCGGGGCCGGCTCCTGCCACTGCGTGTCCAAGCGCTCTGGGGCAGGGGCCTGGGGGATGCGGTGACAGCCCTGGGAGAGGGAGGGATGGGTTGCAGGTAAGGAGAAGTGCTCCACAAGGCAGGAGGGAGCCTGCAGCAGGGCTTGCTCCTCCACACAACCCACAGGAGCAGAGGTGGGGGGTCAGGTGTGTTTCCTGACTGGGTCCCTGCATTGTGCTCGGCTCCCTGGGACCCTGTGCCACCCACAGAACCCCTGCCACCCCCAGGGTGGGCGCAGGCTCTGACTGAGCTGTCAGCCCCAGCCCTTCCCTGTCCGCAGGGAGTTTGCTGGATTTCCTGAAGAGCGATGAGGGGAAAAAGCAGCCGCTCCCGAAGCTGATCGACTTCTCTGCCCAGGTGAGGAGGGAGCAGACCTTCCCTAGCTCCCCACTCCCGTTCCCCCATGCCCCTGAGAAGGGTGAGCGGGGGGATCGAGGAGCCCAAGAGCTTACATGGGACTTGGGCACTGCCCTGTTTGAACAGGCAAACACTGGGGGTGGCGGGGGAGCAGGAAAGGAGCCGGCGAGGTTTCCCTGCGGTGCTGCCCTCGCACACTGCAGACAGACAGACAGCTGCCTGCTCACCCCGCGAGTCCGGCTGCCCGCACAGCAGCAGGTGTGTGTGAAAGGAGAAGTGGTGGCTTCCTTCCCGCTAGCCCGTTAACTGCAGCACAGTCCCTCGCTGGAGCTGCACGGAGCCCGGGGGGTTTTGGCCAGGCTGCTCCTTCCGAGGATCCAGGAAATCCATGTCTTCTAAGGCCACTGTGGTTTCTGCAGCCCGCAGTGCCGTTGTGTTTTGCGGAAGTTGCGGGGGGTGAGGGCTGGTGCTTGTTTTCACTGTGGACATTCGCACGGTCCTTTCTCCAGGACGTGCTGGTGCTGGTTGGAGTGGCTTGTCTGAGCCCATTGGCTCCCCCGGGGGAGCAACCACGGCAAAGCTGTCGATTTCTATCCGTTGCCGCTGATGTGATGGTTACCTGCAAACAACACGCTCTGTGCGATAGAGCCTCATCTGCAAACTTTGCAAAAGCCCCACAAAACCCCGTGCGGCCACACGCCCACCCTGTACCACCCTGGCACCAGCTGCGGTGCTCCAGGGCGGCATCTTACACCCACCAGGGCTGTGCCCCTGGCGAGGAGCCACCTACGGCTGTGACAGCGTTAAGCTTCATGGGTTTAATAGGAAATTCACAGCAGGACCGTTTTGCTGCATTCGCAGTGCCTGGGAGGTTGAGCTGGGCACGGTTTCTAGAAGGGAGCGTAGCGTGTTGTTACCCCACAGGAACACCTACGGGAGGTTTGCGGTTCATTAAAATCATCTGCCTGCCAAAGGGCTGTCACGGTCTGTGGGAAGGCAGCCAGAGAGGCAGGAGGACTCAGTGAAATTGTTTGGGGGATGTTTTCAGGAGGTGATTTTGAGGACAGCTGAACGTGCTGTTATACATCTAGCTTCATGTGTGCAATCATTTATGCAACCACTGTCTTGGCCCTGCTGCTTCTGCAGTGTCCCCACAGGCTGGCTGAATCCAGGGACCCTTTGAGCCAAGCTTGGTGTTTCTATGAAATAATTCTTAGAGGTACCTGTGCAACAGGAAAGCCAGGTCGGGAGCCCGGACCCCAAGGGCTTAGACTGGGTCACTGGCCACTCAAGCCAGCTGCGCCAGGGTCTGCTGATCAGCAGTGCGCTCGTGCGTGCCATCTGTTCCCAGCAAGCTGGCTCCTGCAAACCGTCCGGTTTGTCTCCGTGGCTCGGAGGGACTGCGCTCTGCAGCATGGAGAAGCAAAGACTGAAACGCTTTTGTGTGCAGGCAGGCAGCTCGCAAGCCAGGCTTGTGCTGGGTCTGAGTCACTGCGAGCAAAACCATGCGTGTGGTCATGGAAATAATCCTTCCGCTCTTGCAGGGTTGTGTACTTCTGTATTTTGTGTGGAGCTCTGTGAGCAACTGTACCTTACCCTGGCCTGGCTTGTGTGAGTGTGACGGGGATGGAGGAGTGTCCCCTCTTGCTGCTCCGGCTCCTTCCCCTCCTGGATGCTGGTAGCATCCAGGCATGGGATAATTTGGCACAAATTTGGGGTTTGGTCGTGCACACACCAGGTACCTCTGCGTTGATCGGGGCTAATAGCTGCACGCACAGCCGCAGCTGATGAGTGCAGAGACTTCACAAGGCAGAGCCGAGGGGAATTTACAGGGGTCATCACAGCCCCCAGGCAGGACTGACTCTTCACAAACTATTCTTGAAGACCCCAGGCATCTCTCCACTCTCCTTGGGAGACCCACCACAGTGCTTTTCTGTCCTCACCAAGGAAGCTCTGCAACACTGGCCAGCCCTTGCTGCAGCAATTAAAGTCCATTCATTGTTGCCTTAGTAGAGAGGGAGGACAGGTTGCTCCCTGCTTCCCTCAAGCAGTTGTTGAGGTATTTGGAGGTTGGTCTCACGTCTTCTCTGAACAGAGAATGATTTACTCCTCTTCATGTCTGCGTGGCTTTGGATGAAGCAGTTGTACCTTGCTCTCTGGACGTCCACAGGCACTTGCTTGTGACCACACCAGCTCCTTGGATGGCAGTTCTCACTGCTTTTCTCACACGTGAGAAAATGGGTCATGTTGGGCTGGTCACCCAAACCCCGACCTCTTCTGCAAGGGATTCCCTGCAGGCAGAGTGGTTCCCACGCAGAAGAGGAGAGTCGGTCACATCATCTGCTGTGACTCAGCCTCCTTTCACCCCTTTTCCAAGCACTGACCAGAAGCAGTTAACCTCTTTCTATTCCCGGTAACAGTCGCGTTGGGGAGGTTGTGTTATTTCAAACAGCCTCTTTTGCATTTTTATCTTTCCCCTTTTTACAGATTGCAGAAGGGATGGCTTTTATTGAGAAGAGGAACTACATCCACAGAGACCTGAGAGCTGCCAATATTCTGGTGTCGGCAATTCTGGTGTGCAAGATTGCAGACTTTGGACTGGCCAGAGTCATTGAAGACAATGAGTACACGGCCCGGGAAGGTGCGGGAGATGCTGGGAGCGTGTGGCCGCTTTCTGAGACGGTGAAGGGTTGTGGGATTCCCTTAGAGCCACTTATCAATGTGTAACCTTTGTGGCAAGGACCCCAGAAAGGACATGCTGTGTAAACGGGCAGATGAAGGAAGCTCCTCTCATTTGCATCGCTTCACATCTTCCTCTTCTGTTGGTCCATTTCTTGTTCCCCGTATTTCACCACCAGTTTCTCAGCATTTGGGTTTTTTGAGGCCATGTTTTCCCTTGGATCTCTTTGTCCAGGTGCCAAATTTCCCATTAAATGGACTGCACCAGAAGCCATCAACTATGGATCTTTTACTATAAAATCAGACATCTGGTCCTTTGGGATCCTCCTGACCGAGATCATCACCTATGGGCGCATCCCATACCCAGGTAAGGTGGTGAAATGCCTCCTCTGATCTGGTTCCAAATGACGTGCTCCACCTTCTGGTCCCCATCTGTGGGATCTGTTTCTCCATGAAGTTAGATCGCTGAAAACAGAGGGAACAGTGAGAAATCTGAATCTCGCGCTGGGAGCAGAGCTCAAAGATGGTAGCACATGGTCTCAGGATGGCAATTTTGTCTGTGAGCCATGGAGAGGAGCCCAGAGCATAAGACAGTCACCAAGCACCACTCATTTAGCTACATCTGTTTGGACGAGAGCTCACCCAGGATAGACAATTAGGAAGACTTTCAAGATTTTCTCCCTAGGAATCCTCAGTGGACACCAGCTGTTTTCACTGACCTGAAATCCATGCTGATGTGACATGTGCCCCTTCTTCTCAGTTTCCACAAAGCAGCGCTGGGACATCTCCTCTGGGGAGCCCACAAAATCAGTCCACGAAATCCGTGCTGACTTTGGGGCGCCCATCGCTTTGGGGAGAAGGGCAGCTACTCTATGTACGGCCTTGGGGCTGATCCTGCAAGGAGGTCCTGAGCTCCTCCAGCGCCATGGGAAACAGCAGTCAGGATCTCTAAAAGATCTGGTCTTTCTTTTTCTAAAATAGAAGATCACGTTTTTAATGTGAGGATAATTGACTTGCCCCGGGCTGTGCTGCATGTCCCTGGGAGAGCGGGTATCAGGCACCACAAGTTCCTGGCTCACGGGTTTGTGTCACAGCACTACCCCGTGGTTTTCTGCCTCCTGCAGATTAAGCATGTTTGGAAGTAGCACATCAGTTCGGGACTGATAGCTGGGCCAGGTGTTTTGGGGAAGGCTCGAACAATCTGTAAATCATCATCGTTAGCAACTGCCCTGTATTTTATACTAATTGTTTATTTGGTACCTTTTTTCCGTGGGAAATTATTCTCTACAAGAAAAGTAAACGTTGCCACACACCGACCATGAAGGACGTGCAGTGGCATAAAGGGTTGCTGGGGAAGGACCAATTCTGCCATCACACTAACTTATTTTTATCAATCAGTGACGCTGGAAAGAATGGCTCATTAAAGACTCAGCAGATGGAGAAATGTAGCCTTTATTTTGTGGAGATTTATACAAAACAATTATAATTCCCATCTCACCTGCTCACCTGGGGTACAAAACTGCATGCTACAACTAACTCAGTATCTCAGTTGTTGACATATTTCCCTGACCAGGAGTAGGAGTTCCCCCCTTCCCAAACCCTTTAACCTGTCCTTTATTTACCTAGCGACATTGCCCAAAGGGTGAGTAGTTTTGGGTTTGGGTATTTTTTTGCCTTTTAAAGAAATCAAGTGATAAACCATGAAACGTTCACCTGCCCTATTTCTCTAGGGATGTCGAGCGTGGAGGTGATCAGGGCTCTGGAGCACGGGTACCGAATGCCCCGCACAGAGAACTGCCCCGAGGAGCTGTATGACATTATGATGAGATGCTGGAAGACCAAACCAGAGGATCGTCCCACCTTCGAGTACACGCAGAGCGTTTTGGAGGATTTCTTTACTGCAACAGAGAGCCAGTATCAGCAGCAGCCATAACTCAGGAAGCTTGGTGAAGACAACGAACACCCTGCACTATGCCTGCGGTGTTAGCGGTAGCCAGCACATGCACCTTGCTCTTCCCTGTCCCACTCGTGATCTGCCTGTGCATGCCTTCCTCTGCCAGCCTGGCCCAGGACCCAGAGCCTTCCTGGTGTGGCTGGGCTGGAAGAAGGGGCAGGAGGAAGCCACATTCAGGCCAGCCCCCTGGGGCTGCTGGATGGAGGGAGAAGTGACACGGGGCCATACCTTGTGCCTTTCACACGTGCCTGAGTGCCCATGAGGGAGCTGCTCCAAGAAGTGCTGGCTGGCATGGTGGTTGCCTGCGCTGGCAGCACCATGCAAGGAGGGCCAGGGCCGGGCCTGTTTTGGCTGCAAAGAAAAAAAACCCAGATTATTATTTTTGGTTTTAACTCCTGAGATCTTATCATGTTGTTTTGCAGAAGCAAGTCCTTGAGCTGCAATGGCCTCTGCGAAATGCCGTTACGCTCCAGGCGTGCTGTGCAGCGCCCACGCCTCCTGGTCCCTGCGTGTTGGGGGAAATCCCAGTGGATTCTCACACGGGCGTGCTGTGATGTAGCACATTGGCTTGTCCTTGACGTGTGACCCTGGTTTTTAAATGTCAAGTGTTGCAGAAATACTTCTCTCTCCTGGCCCTCCTGGGTTTCCTTCCTCAGTATTTTTCGTGGTACCGCGCTCCGCAGAGCGCGGGTTTGGGTGAGGCTGTGCTGATAAGGTGGGCAGCGCGTGCTGCAGGGTACAGACAGACATAGACGGTGCTTTACAAGGCAGGTCCTGGATGGATCCCCCCCAAGCTTGCCCTGGGAGGAACTTCTCCAGCCGGCCCTAGCCTAGGGAGCCCTGTCCCTCCATGGCAAAGCCCCAGGGCTCCGCTCTCAGGCTTGAGTTCACAACTACTGGGGCACGGACAGTACCAGCAACGTGCCCGGCGTTCCTTGCACGCTCATTTTATGTTGTTGTTTATTTTTAGTATTTAATGATTGGTTATTTGGGGAAAAGGAGGAGTATCTTTTTAGTATCTTTTTTAAGAGTGCCCTGCACATCTTACACGAGGGAGCTTCTGCACCTGTCATTGTATTTTCCTCATACAAAGAGGCAAACACCGTTGCATCTATGCTTTTGTATCAGCTTTGGAAGCTTCTTTTTGTAATCGATAAAGTATTTATAAACCCTCCCGTCTTTTGGCCTTTCCTCACGTTCGCCAGTCCAGGCGGGGGGACGGACGCGGATGGGACGAGGCTGGGGGCCCGCAGCGCCCCTCGGAGCGGGCCCCGACGGGGTGGTCGTACCGGAGGGACCGGGCCGGGCCAGTCTCCTCTGCCCCAGCGCCCGCACCGAACGTGGCGCCCTGGGCCTCAGCGCGAAGGCCGCTGCCCTCAGCAAAGATGGCGGCGCGGGCTGCCCCTTCCCCGGCCGGCTCTGCGAGGGGCCGGAGACACGCCGGTGACCGGCCCGACGGTCTCTGTCCCGCTCCGCCCGGCGGCAGGGCTGGGCTGGGCCCAGGCCCGGCGCCGCCCGCAGCGGCAGCGCGG
>VYZM01021315.1:126234-142562 GCA_013398915.1 Dromas ardeola | reverse complement strand
CGGCCCCGGCGCGGGGGACTGTGAGGGGGATCCGGGTCGGGCCTGCACCGCGCCGGGAGGGACGCGCAGCCCCGCCGGGCCCCGCGCTTCCCTTCGCCCCGTCCCCGCGGGCTGCGCCGGCCCCCTGGTTTCGCCTGGGGTCTTGTAGCCGTCCCGCGTCTCTCCGGGGGTGTCCCCGCGGCCTGGGCGGCGGTGTCACCGGAGGAGGGCAGGGCCAGCGGGGCGCGGCAGAGCCGGTGTTCGGTGCCCGCCGGGCCCTGCGCTCCCTCGGCCGCAAAACCGGCTCCGTTTCCGCGATTCACGGCGTTATCTGGGCTGGAGGGACGCGGGGCCGGGCCGGGGGACTCTGCCGTGGTGTGAGCGGAGGCTGCAGGAGCTCTCGGCCGTCGTCTTCCCCTCCGTGCGGTTCTCTCGAAGGGAAGCGTTGGCCCGAACCAGGTGCTTGCATCAAGTCAAGAGGCTTTTGGCGTTGCGTGGGGTTGTCGCAAGTGTTTGGCAGCGATTATCGACTTGGGGTGCGAGCAGCCACTTTGCCTCCCCAGCATCTCTGTTATTGTTGAGTTATTCCCCAAGTCCTTGGACAGTGAAGATGTTTCTGGTGGGAATTTGCTAAGGTAGGCGAGCATCGGTGCCACCTCACGGAGGAGAAAATGAGCTGCTGAGATGTTAATTATCTGCCTGCGGTCTTGTAGTAGAAAAATGGGTTTTCCTCCTTGCTTTCATCAAAGGATATTTCCTTGATAACGTGTCGTAAGAATAGCTGTATGAATAAATGATGTGTGCTGATACAAAGGTTGCTGTTGGCCAGGGTGTGGGATGTGAGGTGACTCATGTAGCATAAAGATTGGCAGACACTGGAAAGGAGATTGGAGGAGCGGAGGTTTTAATTTATTTTGCTTTAAGCATTTTCATACTCTGCTGGCTTTCTCCCAGGCAGAGAGGAGGGAGTGTCTGAGCTGGCTTTGAGAGCTGAAGATGGTCCTACTGGGAATATCCTTGTAGCCTTCTCTTTTATGAAAGGCAGAGAAGACTGCTAACAGCTCTCCTGGTGTCAAAGGAGCTCTCTGAAATCAATGTGAATGCAGCACTTGTCTCCTTTCGAAAGGCTTTCAGTGACTCTTCCGAGTGCAAGGGTGAGCTGGGCAGACATGCAATAAAGATGAGCTTGTCCAAACAGTTCTCAAGGACATCTAACGAGGCAGCCCTCGAAAAAGGGGGGCAAGTGTCAGGCTGGCACCTCGGAGGGGGTGAAGAGCAGGTGCCGTCAGCACTGTGCGTGTCCTGTTAATGTGCCCGAGGGTAGAATAAATGTTACATGTGGGAGAGAGCTTCGGTTTGTTCTGTTACATGTGGATTTTTTTCCTCCCACAAAGCAGTGGATCGTGTTTTTCCTCCCTTTCTGTCACCATATTAAAAAGTTTCAGTAAGTTGAACAGGATGTCGGAGCTTTGTGAATCCGGATGGACAAATGGCTCTGCATAGTTTGCGTTTTCCCCGTTTTTCTTTGAAACTGTCTTTGAAAGTGAGAAGCTCTTTATTGTGGCTGTTTGATGTCCCTCTGTGGAAAAGAAATGAGATGATGTCCATCAGCTCATTTATGTGATAGCCATGGTTGTCACTTCCTACTTCCTTTTTGTCCCTTTGAGCAAATACAATTTCGTGTTAAGTTCATATGTGGATTAGGGAACTGTAAGGCCTAAACCAGCCCTGATACGGTACCAGCCCTATTAACAATGCTTGCACAATGCTTGAAATTGCTACTACTCGAAGGTTTCTTCCAGTTGTCAGTCTATGGAAAACGCTTGCCAGTAAGCTGGGCGGGGATGTCCTGGATGCGAATGGCCCGGCTGTGAGCCTTCCGGGTTACGTTAGAGCGTGTTGGCAGAGTGCCACAGGGAAAAGCTTCTTGTCGGCTTCCGTTTCCCCCTTCCCTTAAATAAATGTTGGAGTTCAGGCTCTGGCAGTGGTAGCTTCAGGGACCGCGAGCCGTAGTAGAGCTCAGGCGTGTGCGTGGTAATGGCATAAATGCACGTTGTAGGATCTCTTCACGCTTGGGCAGGCGGGGATTTAGCAAAGCAGTTCCTCTGTTTGGCAGCGTGTTTTGTAAACCTTTTGTGAATTCGCAGAAAACGGCAATATTGTGTTAAGTCTTTCTAAATCAGATAAATGAGAGAAACTGTGTCCTGGAATTGTTTGCAAATTTCAAGTCTAGTTATAATTATCCAGAAGTACATTACTGGAGAAGGTTTGTGTGCAACTATCTGTTCTTGCTGCGCACGGGACAAGAAATACTGTGTTAGAATGGCTGCAAGGAACGTTTGAGTTAGCTTATTCTTACAGCTAAATGCTTCATTATACAGTTATTCATAGGAGTAGATTTTCAAAATCTTTCAAGAGAAATCCCACAGACTTCAGGATAGTTGCAGGTGCCTTTAGAGGACGGGTGTGCCAAGTTATGTGGCAATGGGGGGAGCGGCTGATGCCACTGCTCCGAGGGGTGGTTTTGTAGCTGTGGTTGCAGCAGTGCTGGCAGTGTCCTGCCTGCGCCGTGCCAGGTGCTCCCGGGGTGACCCTCTCCGCCTGCTCTCGTGCCGTGATTTCCCCAGGCTGCGTTCTGCTGGTGCAAGAGAGAAACCTGAGTGTGACTTCTGCCGAGGTCCTGTGTGCAGAAAGAATATAGTGACATTTGAATTTGGGAGAGAGAGAGATTACTTCTGTCATTTATGTCATATCCTCCTAAGAAAGGATCTTTTGCAAGTGTGTGTCTGCATGTACGCACATAATAAAATAGTAAGGCTTAGTCAATCCAAATTATTTCTGTCTACATGCAGCTGGGTTTTTCTTTATCTGGAGTTGTGCATGTTTGTTGTGCTACTTGTTGCTTCGTTGTATGATTACCTGGCGCCTCAGATGCAAGGCTGACATGTGAGAGATTATTTTTGTGGATGTGTTTTGAAGTGTAAATAATTGGTAAAGGCCACGAAGGAAGTGTCTCCTGTCTGCTGGAAGTCTGTGCCTCACCAGGGCTCCGTGACTGAACTAAACCAGAGCTCTGTCCTGCAAATTTTGACCTTGCATAGGAGATAACTTAGCTTGCAGGCATGTCCCAAATGAGATGATTGCTTGGTCTGTGAGTTATGCAGATGTTTTGGCATGTGTCTGTGTTGTCATTGCTAAGCTGCTGCCTTCATTTGGAGAAGATGAAACACATCTGTCAGTACGAAAGCAAAGATCCTGATAAAAAAGGCTGTTGGCTTCAGCCTGCACGTGCTCTGCTGGGCGTGAGCTGCTGGGATAGGAACCCGTGCTGAGCATTTCCTTCAGATTTCACTTCCAAAGCTCCCCCCACTTGTTGCATAGCAGCGTTCCCATTTTTTGCTACCAAATGTTTTTTCCTGGCAAGGCTTTCCATAGTCCCCCTCTTGTCTTTTCTGTTGCCTGGTGCTGCCTGAGTCATCATCTTCTGTATGCAAAGAGCCTGATTTCTGCCAAAGGTGTCATCAAAAATTTCATCTTCTAGGTGCTTGCATGTCTCCTGGGCTCCTTCCAAAGTTCTGTTCTTATCTTTTCATCTTGCAAGCTCTTCAGGGCAAAGATGGCAGCGGTGTGGTTTTTGGGTTTTATTAAGTAATATTGTGCTGTGTATGTCTGGCACTTCAGTGACAAATGAAGCGAGATAATTGCTACAGGTCGCTGGCCGCTGTAGAGCGTGATGTAGGACAAGAGTGCTCTTTCCTTCCAGTGCTTCATCTGCCTGAGAGACCTTTTCCTACTTGGCCAGAGAGTCACAGAGCACTCTTACAGGATCGTAGAAGGCAAAATCTAGTGAAGCACAGAAAACAAGCCCCACGTTTTTTCAAGGTAGATCAGTACTGAAGTCCAAGCAATTTTAAAAAGAGTGCTCCCCAGGCTTTTTGCCTGTTCTAACTGCATTAAGGTGTGCTTAGAATAGATCTGAAAATCTCCCTTGTAAGCAAAAAAGATGTATCTAATAATTTAGTATTAACACATTTTATGTAGGTGCCTAGCACTTGCATCTTAAATACATTTTAGATTTTTTAAAAACACCAATATTTATTACTTTTCTTTTTCGTCCCGCTCAGTGCCAGTAATTCTGGGTGCTCTATTGACCCTCACTAGTGTCTGGGCCAAATGTACCTTACTAGCCTCAGAATAAGGCAAAAGGAGGAAGGCGATGAAGAGGAAGGGGGTGTGGGGGCAATAAACACAGATTATCTTTTTCTTCTTTTTTTTTTTTTTTTTTTTTTCCCTGGNTTTTTTTTTTTTTTTGCCCCTGGCCTGATGCAGGATCCCTGTGATGGAGCTGTTTTTTGTCCACACCTGGCTTGTTAAGGTGAAGCTGTTGAATATATCCACTGGCGTTGTGGGCATGCTGACTGTGATGCAGCGCCGTGCTGAGAAAGGCGCTGTGGCTGTAGCAGCGTAGCAGCCAGCCCCTTCCAGCCAGGAGCGGTGCTGTTGGCAGTGCTGGTCCCCTGGCGTCTGGGTCTGTGCCCAGAGCTCCTGCCAGCCGCTCTCTGGGTCCTGCATCCCAGCTCCCCTCCGCCTTCCCTGTGGATCGCTGCTGACAGGGAGCACCCGTGCTAGGGCTGGCCGTTTGGGACGGGCTTTAGGGGTGGCTGCTGGAAGCCTGGAGCTTGGCGTGCTTTCTTCTCTGCTGCCCGTGGTATCCAGCTTGTATCCGTGAGCTGGCATCATGTTTAATTCCCAGACAATGTTAACGGGTGGGAGGGTAGTACTGAACCCTGGGCTGGTGGTGGCCCATTTCAGTCCAAGCCCATCTCACTTGGTCAGAACATTTCCTCTTTCCTTTCCCTTCTATATTTGTCTCCCCACGCCTGACTGCAGAGCTTCTGCATGTAGGTAGATGGACAGTAGGTCACAGAGACTGATTCTGCCTGCCCTGCTGAGGACATGCAGAAGGCAACAATTGGGTTTATTATTGCTGCTTCATTAGCTCAAGTTGTCCCAAACCAGACTCTGGGTTTTTTCTGTGGTTTTCCAACACGCAGGGAGTTTAGGAGAATGGGTTGAAGCTAGGAATACAATGAGATTATACCAGAGTTGATATTCTAATCCAGCCAAGCTGCTGCTGTCTAATACTCTTTAAAGCTCAGTTTTCATTTCACAGCCTCCCTGCTCGTGCTCGAGCTGGGCTGGGTTACCTGAAGTAATGGTAGGGACTGACGAGGCAGCAAAGCCCGTTAAAGGGTTTGCTGCCGCTGCTGGCATATGGGGTCTGGTCTGTGTTGGAGTCCCTGTGGAACTGATTGAACCTTCCAGCCCGACCCGTCTCCCCGCTCCCTGAAAACGGGGTGAACGCTTTTTTGCCCTGTTACTGAGCTGTGTTGTGGCCTGGAGGGATGAGGAAGGAAGAGTGGAATAGGAGGGAGCGGTGATGTGACCATCCCTTTGGATAGAGCGAGTGGTTAGTTTTGTGTCAGACCTTACCCTACACTACCTACTCCACTGCAGGTAGTAGTGCATGAGCATCAGCGCGTAAGTAGCTACAGGGTAACGCCTGATGCGCAGGGTTGACAGAAATCCAGTGCCAAGGCTACAGCCCTCTTCTCTAGTAATCCATGGGGTTTTCTAACATATAGGTGTGGATGGGTGGGAGTTGAAAAGTCAGATGACAGCCTGCTAGATGAAGCGTGTTACAGATAAGAAGTGCATTTTTCTTGTGGCTGAGCAAAGCCAACGTTTTCCTAATTGCAGATGAAGAGACAGAGACACACGGAGTGGAAAGTGAGTTATGAGAGTCACAAAACAAAGTTAAGAATAGCTTTTCTGAATTTAATTTGTGTTTAATCACCTGGCTGTGCAGCCTTTCTTATGTCTGGGATGAACACTTTCAGTGGTGTTGCCCATCTCTGATGTTGTTCCCATGTTTCTGTTATATTAATGTTTCTTCTCCTTTTTGCAGGAAAGGCTAAGATACATGCTGCTCTTGCTGTTGTTTCTGCACGGTGCAGACTCTTTCTATGTACCCGGTGTGGCTCCTATCAACTTCCACCGCAATGACCCTGTAGAAATAAAGGTAGGATGAACTTAGATGGAGCTGTTAGTCTGTTTGGTTTGGGTTTTCTTGTGGTTTGTCTTTTTCCATCTTTATATCGTAGCAGCTAAGTGGGACTAGAAAGTCAAATTCAGGGATCCTGTTACTAAAATTTTGGGGGCAGATATTTTCTCTTTTTCACAACATTCGTGTAGGGTGTTGGGGATGAGCAGCCCTCAAGTGGTCACTGTTGTCATCTTACCCCGCGGTTCCCGACATGATTCTCTTTCTTGCTTCTGATGTCTTCTACCGAATTCCTTCCGCAGTTGCACCAAAGTCCTCAAGATGTTGCTCTATGTGGGAAAAGATGCCTCTTTCCCACTGTAGCTTTGAAGTGAATTTAATGAGAGATTTTTCTCCAGCATTATACTGACTCTCAGAGTGCTTATAGAGGGTGGGCCTTTAGGTGGTAGGTGAATGGTAGAATGAAGAAGTGGTTTGAATCAGACCTTTTCAATTTTCTTTTCTATTCATGTTGTGTCTTCAAGTCAAGTGAAATCTATGATAAGCCTTTTCCAAGTTCAGGCGTTTGTCTTTGAGTGTTGCAGATCTTACAACCCAGGCTTGCTGAAGAGCTGTTCCTGCGCAGTATTGCTGGTAGTGAATGATAGAACTGCTTCACCCGTACAGGAGGAAGCCAGGCTTTGTTTCCAGACATCAGCAATTTATAGCTCATTTCATTTATTTTTCTAAAGCTGTGGCCTCTGTCTCAGCAAAACCCAGCACCCTTGGGGATGCTGAGGTTGGCTGCTCCCATGTGAAGCACAACACAACTTGCTCTCTGGCCACAGGCTGTCAGACATAGGCTATTTTTAAGCAAATGAGACTTGCCTGTGGCTACAGTAAGCTTCCCAGAAGAAGGGAGTATTGGAATAGCTGTTCTCAAAGGGATTTCATGAGCCAAATGCTTCCTCAAGTGATAAGGCAAGTCAGCGTGTTTGCCAGTGCTCTTCCAATAAATGAGCTTGGCCGCGTTACAAAACACTTCTGTATTTTGGAGCAGCTCTGGCCTTGGCTATCACAGTATGTCTTTGCACTTCCCTTGTGCCATGTGATTTGTGGGAACTCTCCAGAAATCTTTGGGTTTTGTCACCATCTGATGTGGGAAGACATCACCACCATTGTCTTCCCAATCTGATGGTTCTCTGGCTTTCCTTACAGGGAAAAAAATTGCTGAGCTCTTCATATCACTAGAGACCAGACCTCTAGGGTCCAGTGTGACATGATTTTTTTTTTTTTTTGAGGAAATAACTGCAGTCTTATATGAAATGTGACTCTTGAATCTCTTTTGAGTTCTTTGTTGTTTCTTAGGACTCCACTGAGTCATAAATTTGTGAAACCAATCCACCATGCTTCTTTCTTCAAGTGTTTCTCTGTTTGTGTATGAATTGCTACTAAATCATAGTGTAGAGAATGTACAGCTGGGAATTGTGCAAAAGGAAAGAAAGCTGGAGCTCTCCCAGGAACATCTGTCTCCTTTTTTCATTTTTTTTAATTTATTTATTTAACAGCTTCCAAAAGTGAGCTTTATGGGAGGTGTCTTGAAGTAAGCTTCAGCATCTGGCTGATGCTGGGATGATAGGAAACTGAGTTCTTTCATGGGGATAATCCTTCCGTTTTTCCTCCAGGCTGTGAAGCTCACCAGCTCACGAACCCAGCTACCATATGAGTACTACTCGTTGCCCTTCTGCCAGCCCACCAAGATAACGTACAAGGCTGAGAATCTCGGTACGTATCTGTTGAACAGCATGTTCCCCAGCAGTAAGTGGGCTGCCATTTATGAGTTGCGTGAGGGTATGTTTACAGCAGTAAAAGCAATTGCAAATGTCATCTCTAATAAACTGTTTGTGGAGAGCCTGCTTCCTCTAATTTGTTAAATGCTGGCTGTTTGCAAACTAGGATGTCCATATATCGGAAAGAAGAAATGCCTGTCCTGAAGGAGGGCATGTAACCTGCTTCATAAGTAGTGCTTGATGCTTCCACAAAACAGCTAAACTGTCCTTCGATCTTATCCTTCCATCTGTGGTAGCAAAGGAGACTTGCTGGCGTCATTCCAGCTGTACAGTATGCTGCCAACCCAGTGGCAGGATGAGTGGCGAGAAACCTGGCAGTCTTCAACCCTGCCCTTATTTTCCTGTTTTCCAGGTGAGGTTCTTCGGGGGGACCGAATTGTAAATACGCCTTTCCAGGTTTCCATGAACGTGGAGAAGAAATGCGAAGTTCTGTGCAACTTTTCCAATAAGCCAGTCACTCTGACAGTGGAGCAGAGCAAGCTGATCGCCGAGCGGATCAGGGAAGATTACTATGTCCATCTGTGAGTCATCTCAAGTGTGAGTTTGTGTCAGTGGGGATTCTGTGCTGTGGACAAATTTGATCTGAAATCTGTGTTTTCAGCATTGCTGATAACCTCCCTGTGGCAACACGGCTGGAGTTTTATTCCAATCGTGAGGAAGAGGAGAAGAAGAAGGAGAAGGATGTGCAGTTCGAGCATGGATACAGGCTCGGGTTTATGGACGGTAACAAGGTAGAGAATCCAGATGCTGAGGGGTGCCTGGAGGAGATCTGAGTGTCTGTCAGAGGGTGTTAAAAGTCAACCAGAGAGTATCAGAATTGTGGATGCACCCAAAAGGTTTTATAAGGAGTGGAAATATGAGAGAACTGTCCCTTATTGGAAGAAGGGGCTGGATGCCAGACTACTGGCACAACAGCCAGGAGTCCTAGCTTTGGCTCGCTGTAGAGTGTTGGACAAGCTCGCGCAGTGGTTTCCCCTCAGCAGATCAAAGGCAACATACCCCAAAGGCTAGCTAATCTTTGACAGTCTTGGAGTATCTTATATTAAAAAAAAAAAAATTCAAGTGTTTATCGGATGAAAAGCTGCTTAAGTTTGCAAATGGAAACTTAGCAGGTGTATTCCTGCAGGTATTTTCCATGATTGTGTGCCCTAAGATTATCTGTTTGACTTAACAGATGCATCTGTTTATCATACTCCAGTGTTCGGTTGCACACGCAGCTCTGAACGCTTAAGCCCAAGTTCTTGCGGGTGAATGAACTGCTGCGGCAGCTTGGGGTCACTGGACTTTGGTCATGTAATAGGTGATGTAAGAGCCTTTTGAAAGCGCAAGCTTAGGACAGCTGTAGGCCCCCATGGAGTCTGGGTAATGTATGTCTGCCTGGTAGAAAAAGCAGGCAGGAAACTCGGGGTTGTAGCTACTGAGGTCTTTCCAATCTAAATTTGGTGATTCTGCTGCTGCCGAATGTATGGTTGAGATGTGAGATATAATGATATTTTCCAGGCCAGAAATAGACTGAAACATTGTCCCCGATGCCTGGAGTGGTTGAGGTGTTACCTTTTCCACATCTCTGTTCTCTTCTCTTGTTCTTTTAGCCTTGGAAAGTGTTAGCCTGATCTTGCTGTGTAGCACAATGCATCTGGGAACAGTTGGACTTTTTAGTTTTCTACACTGAAGCTGCTTTCTGCAGCTGTTGCTGCTAAACTTTGCCTGTTCCCCCTTTGGGGTGCTAACATTTTATTTAATGTCAATCTGTTTTAGTTCTACCTGCACAACCACCTCTCCTTCATCCTTTACTACCACAGAGAGGATGTGGAAGAGAACCAGGAGCCCACCTACAGGGTTGTGCGCTTTGAAGTGATTCCCCAAAGTATTAAACTAGAAGGTGAGAGACTCTTGGGGAGGGGAGCAAAGAAGAATCTCTGTAGGGCCAAGAGCTGAATGCCACTCGTGTATCAGGGTGCCAGTCATTGCTTCCGTTATGGTCTCCAGGCAGAGGAATGCGGGAGTCTGAATTATAAGAACAATAAACCCCTTTGTTATTAAGAAAGTACGAAAAATGGGGAGATACCCTTGAAATGCAATCCATGGAAAATTAATTCCTATGAAAAGGTTGGAGTTTGGGATTTAGGGGTTGGGTTTTTTTGCACTGTGTCATCTAGCGTGAAGCATGCACGGCATCTAGCTCTTATTGCGGCCCAGGTGTCCCCCGCTGGGATGCTACGTGCTAGCCCGGAGACCCACAGAATGTTTGGAACTGTTCTAGGGGGATTGAATGTTATAAATAATGGTTAGGGGGAAAACACTCCTACCTCAGTGAGCCCAACATGACACAGGTCACGTCGTGAAGAGAAGTTGTTCATCATGTGTATCATCCCGTGCAACTCTCCTGGCAACAGCAGACTGTGATGGAGAGGTCTCGTTTCTCAGCGTATCATGTGGAATAGAGGATTTGTTCTTGATCTAGATCCTTGGCTTCAGAGCCTCTGGCTTTTATCCTTCCAGCCTTATGCATAGCTTTCCTTAAAGTTTGTTAATGGTGCTCCACTTCTGATCGGAAGAATATTTTTGCGAGCTGCAAAGCAGGTGAGAAAGGAATGAATGCTTCCCCTGCAGTAATTGCAGCCTAGAGCCTTACGGGTACTCTGGGCCAGGATGATCAGTGGGAGAGGTGGTGCCTCAAGGGAAGGGCTGAAGTAGCGTGTCCCGTGTTTTCCCTTACAGACTTGAAGGCTGATGAGAAGAGTATGTGCACCCTGCCTGAAGCTACGGGCTCTGCCCCTCAGGAAATAGATCCTTCTAAAGAGAACCAGTTGCTCTTCACCTACTCTGTCCACTGGGAGGTGAGGGATTAATGGGAAGCTGGCTGGCAGCTGACTACCCCTGGCTGACTGGCAGTTGGTGCTCCAAGTGTCTGTCACAGAGGTGTTGTGGAAGACATTGGGAATGTGCTGGTGTGAGAAGAACTTTACTGTTCTTTCAGGAAAGTGACATTAAATGGGCTTCCCGCTGGGACACCTACCTGACCATGAGTGATGTCCAGATTCATTGGTTTTCTATCATTAACTCAGTCGTGGTAGTCTTTTTCCTTTCAGGTGAGTGAAATGCGTGGACTGAAGAAGGCTTTACCATTAATCTGCAGGGACCTTTCTTTAAGCCTCAGCTGGAGGTGGCTTGGGGAGAACATGGCCATGTCTGAACCTGATCAGAAGGGCCAGGAAACAAACATTAGCACACAAAATCTCCTGGTTCAGGCAGTGCCCCATGGGGTCAGACAGTTACCCACTTCTGCTCTCTGACTGGGGTAGTTGAGGGAATAGAATGTGGTTAACACACATCTTGCATGTCCATATTTAAGGGGGGAAAAAAAACCACAGGACCACAGGAAAGCCACAGTGCCCTTCTCCTCCTAGAATACTGCCTTCCGTACTCCCTGGGGTTTTGTTTTTGTCTTTGCTGAAGGCTGTGGGAGATGGCTGATGACTCAAGGCCTCCTCTCCTAGCCAAAACTGTGTGTTGGTGGGAGACATGTGGTTGCACAGCGTAAGTACAGCACAGCCATGTAGCAGCCTCTGAGCTAAACTCAGTTTGTGCTTGTTTTCAGGTATTCTCAGCATGATCATCATCCGGACTCTCCGGAAGGACATTGCCAACTACAACAAAGAAGATGACATTGTATGTGTTCTTGGGGCTGGAATCAGAGAGGGAGGGAGGCACAGATGAGGAGGGATCTAGTTCTGAAGACCTGGATGTATTGTCTCTTTCCTTGCCCCTGTTTTGCTTCGAGCTCTGAAGATGGGAGGGGCAGTTCTGTCATGTGCTGTCACAACACCTTTGGCTCGCTGTGCAATGGCAAATTACTGGTTCAGATGTCTTCAGACCTAAATAATGACTGAAATCAGTTCCATAAATGCGTGCCCTGGCACTGGCAGTTCAGGTCTGAACTGTTTTAAGCCCCAGAGTAAAGGAGTTTAACTGGAGTGATAAAGTTCTGCGGAAGAACTGGATACAGGGAAATTAGCCGCTTAGGCTGGCTGTGGTAGGACGTTCGTTTCCATCATTAGACTGTATCTAAATGCCTTCTTTTCCTGTTGTTGCTACAGGAAGATACTATGGAGGAATCTGGTTGGAAACTTGTGCATGGAGATGTCTTCAGGCCTCCACAGTATCCGATGATCCTCAGCTCTCTCCTGGGTTCTGGAATTCAGCTCTTCTGTATGATCCTGATTGTCATCTGTAAGTGGCACATATTGCATGGGGTGGCTGTAACGAGAAGAGGAACAATGCTCAAGAGCATTTGTAGCTCCCATTGACTTCAACCAATGCTCACCTTAGCTTGAGTGAAGTCATGTATGGATGCTTCCTGTTGTGGGGCTGATGAAGGCGATAGGCCTGTGCTCAGCATTTTGGAGTTTCTAGACAGCATTGCCCAGCTGAAGGCATCTTTTTGTGTTTTTATTGCCTGTTATCGAGATATGAGCCCTGAGTGATAGTGGGCTGAGAGACTTTTGCACACGTGTGCCTTGCCTTCTGAGCTGCACCTGCTCAAGTCTGGGGAAATTGAGGCTAAAGCATGATCTATAGCTTGAGATCAAAGCTGTGGCTTCCTCTCTCTGGCCAGCGCTGGAGGCTGTGGATGCATTATGCTTTGAAGGAAATGAGCTCTGTGCAGAAGGCGGAGATTCCAGGCAGCTGTGGTCTGCACATGGGACAGGCCCCTGTTCTCCAGATGCTGGCTAGCACACGTACATCAGAGCTGCTGTGCTTTGTCCTTTTTTCCCAGTTGTTGCTATGCTGGGGATGCTGTCGCCTTCTAGCCGGGGTGCGTTGATGACTACCGCCTGCTTTCTCTTCATGTTCATGGGGTAGGTGTCTCCACTGCTTCCCACAGCAGTGCTGTCCTGCCTGCCCTTCCTCTCCCACTCCACAACAACGAAAGGTAATTTTCTTTGTCTCGGCTTGTTTCTGTCAAGGGTTTTTGGTGGATTCTTTGCTGGCCGCTTATACCGGACTCTGAAAGGACATCGATGGAAGAAGGGAGCCTTTTGTGTGAGTCTTGTGGTGTTCTGTGCTGTTAATCCAGGTTTCCTGATGGCAAGAGGTGTGGGTAAGCTCCACACGTATTTGTGGGTAGCTGGACAAAGCCTGGCGGTACCGCAGAGATTTGGTGTGGATTTTGAGTCCTTGTAGCTTTACATGAAAGGGCAAACATCAGAGCACGTACTAAAGCAAGAGAATTGTCCAAGATCCTCCCCACAGCCCATTCCCACTGTGTATTAGTGCTGCAGCAAGAGGGATGTTTCCTCCACGTGTGCTTTACCCCAGCAACGGATTCATTAAAGAGAAACATCTGGTTGATTCGTCACTTGTTTTCTCTTAACCTGTGTTTGCTCTTGCAGACAGCTACCCTGTATCCGGGTGTCGTCTTTGGTATCTGCTTTGTCCTGAACTGTTTCATCTGGGGGAAACACTCGTCTGGAGCGGTAGGTACCACCTTCATCCCGGAGCCTGCTGGATGGGAGGAGGGTGACTGGGCTGTCAGGGGCTTGCTGAGTCTCATGGTATCTTTCTAAATGCGGGTGTCAGCGCAGTGATTGAGTGGAGAGTTGGTCTGGCCGGTGATTTCAGTCTCTCTCACTTTTGTGACTCTTGGTGTGATTCCAGGTGCCTTTCCCTACCATGGTGGCCTTGCTCTGCATGTGGTTTGGGATCTCCTTGCCCTTGGTCTACCTGGGTTACTACTTTGGATTTCGCAAACAGCCGTATGACAATCCTGTACGGACAAATCAGATTCCCAGGCAGATCCCGGAGCAGAGGTGGTATATGAATAAATTTGTTGGGTAAGTGATAAGTGTCTAGGAAATATGGTGAGTTAAGCCCCTTCCCCTCAGTTTCCTTGGGTTGCTGAACATCACCTTCTGCTGGTCTGCGGACACAGACAGATGGCAGGTGTGTTTCCTTGAGTAATGCAGTACCAGACACAGTCCTGACAATTTGGATGTGGTGTGAATGGCGCTTATAAAAGCGATACGTGCTCAACAATGGGAGCAGCTGTGCCATTTAGCATGTGAAATTTATTCTAGTGATCTGGAACTGTAGAGATTTTGCTAGGAGCGCTCTGTGTGGTTACAGGGGACTTTTAATGGCCAGACAGTTATATTGTGTTGCTTACGATTTTTCTTTCTCGCTCTATAGGATTCTCATGGCTGGTATTCTGCCTTTTGGAGCTATGTTCATTGAACTGTTCTTCATTTTCAGTGTAAGCATTTAACCCACTTCGCTCCTGAATAGGATTCCTCTCATGCCAAAGCTTTTGAAAGGGGGAGCGCTTCCACTGGAGCAGTCTCCTGTTCCTGTACTTACTGAAGGGGCTAGCAGGTTCCCTCCAGGCCATTCAGTATTGTTTTCAGAGAGAGCTGGGCTGTGGGCCTCTTCAGACTGTTTTCTTGCTGAAGACACCTGGAGATGTCTATGGGACGCTCCTTGGTGATTTGAAAGATGGCAGTAAAGATGAAAGCTTACTGTAACGTTATGTCAAGGAGAGGTCTTGGTCTTAAGACATTCACTGAGCCATTCCAGCTGCTGCCCGTTTTTCACCTTCTACAAGCAGGGAGGAATTTGCTGTTCCATTGCGAGGGAGATGGAGGAACGAACAAGATACCTCAGAGCTGTCTTTGGGCACCTTTTTGCAACCTGATTCCTCTGAAGCAGTGTTGTGAAATGCATTGGATCTGTGGTTTCATCTATATGAGGCTGAGGGGGTCCTCGTTTTCCCTTGGGTTAGCAGCCAGAAGTTAGTCTCATGTTCACTGATTGATCACAATAGCACGGAAACAAACGTCTGCTGTGTCTTTGTTTCAGGCAATCTGGGAGAACCAGTTCTATTACCTCTTTGGTTTTCTCTTCCTGGTGTTTATAATCCTGGTCGTATCATGCTCACAAATCAGCATTGTCATGGTGTACTTCCAGCTTTGTGCTGAGGTGAGATTTCTACATTTATAGTTTCGCTAGCTCAGGGTACTTGCTCCTGGAAAAGCACAGGTCGCATTATTGCTGCTGCTTAGCAGAAATCTAGTGTGGCCCAGCTTCACAAACGTGATTGTTCTTAACACCTCTTGACTTCAAGGAGAATTGAAGCTCCTTGATTATCTGCTGGGCTGAGAACTGTGGTTTCGTACCAAAAATTATGCTCGGAACCAGGGTATTTCCAGCTGACATGTCCTCCCAAAGAAACTTACTTCATTCCATCCACATCCAAAATGAAATGCAGGGCCAGAGGCTGAGCCATGTTCTTGGGTAGCAGGTGCTGTGATACTGACCCGACTTTGCTTCACTGTCAGCTTTTCATCCTCTTTGTTTGAAAACACTTCAGTGACAAAATAGTTCCCCAGCCCCAAACTGTGGTTTTCCTTTGAAGGAAAATGGGTGGTGTTCTACCTGTCCCAGAAAGGTCACAGCTCCCCTGAGACAGTGACACAGGAAAAAGAAGCCTGTGGGATAATGAGGCTTTTTACCCCATCAGGATTACCGCTGGTGGTGGAGGACCTTCTTGGTGTCTGGAGGATCTGCCTTCTACGTGTTGATCTATGCCATCTTCTACTTTGTCAACAAGGTATTGTTATTCCTCTTGTACGAAAGCGCCACCTTTCCAGAGGAGATGGTTGGATTTGGGAAAGGAAATGGTGGGACTGCCTGGTCCTAGTCTGTCCCCGGGCCAGGCCAAGGCAGCTCACCAGCCAACGGTGCAAACGGTCCTTCCGGAGGGAAGAGGAGGTTGTAAGTGCCCGAGGCCCCCACCTGTATTACCTGTGCGGGATGGCATTCCCTAACCCCAGCCTCAAAGGGAATCTCTTTTCAGCTGGAGAAAAATTAATCAAGTGGAGGGTTTCCTCCCTTTGTCAAATGCCACCTTGTAGAGGGCACTGGTTGGTTTGGGGAGCCAGCTCTTGTTACCTCTGTACTTGATTTTGCTTGGTTTTTCCTCTTCTTCTGTTTTAGCTGGATATTGTTGAGTTCATTCCCTCCTTACTGTACTTTGGCTACACCGCCCTTATGGTCTTGTCCTTCTGGCTCCTCACTGGCACCATTGGCTTCTATGCAGCCTACATGTTTGTCCGGAAGATCTACGCTGCAGTGAAAATAGACTGAAGATACACAGACCCAGCAGCAAGTAGACGCCTCTGAATGCGTGTCCTCTTGGGAGTGAAGGGGACATCTTCTCCCAACTCTTTTAAGGAATCAAAATCCAGTGGGAGAGTGACAAGAGAAATAAATAACTCCTCGTTTTGGAATGTAACTTTGGCACAGTGTACATGGATTCTGGGCTACTTCTGGGGGGAAAAGGGGTCTGTAGATACCTTACATTTTAACTTTATTATCCTGTTCCATATTTGAGGGAGTTTTTTTAGCAGAGAAATATCCCTCTGTATAAGTAAACCCCCTTTTTGCTAATTCTTTTT
>VYZM01021315.1:108054-126194 GCA_013398915.1 Dromas ardeola | reverse complement strand
TTTTTTTTTTTTTTACGTTGATGAGGAATGGATTTGAGACAGCAGTGGAAACACTTGTGAAAATGTTTTCTTCCAGCCCCTAGAGTGCTCTAGGATTCAGGGAGACTCTTCAAATATCAGACTGGGTTTCTTTCCTGCCTTCATGTCTACACAGAAGAGGGAGCTTGACTATGGCAAAATAAAGGGAGCCTAAAGGCTTGCCCAGCATGAGCCTGGCGTGCTCTGACCGCGGAAGTCCTGGCTTCGGCTTGTTTACAATTTGATGGAGGTGCCATTCGGAGCCTGGGAAGTGCAATTTCACCCTGAGAGAGCTTGAGAACTGCAACCCTCAGCATCGCTTCTCCCTCCCTCCGGCCTTGGACAGCACGGGCCGCTTCGGATGCCTCCACTGGAAGGGCCGAGGGAGGGTGGGATTTCCTCTCTTTCGGAAGGTGCAGCCAGCTGCAGCAGGACGTAACGTTCTGGTGGAAGTGGCGACTGTGCTGGTGCTAGAATATATAATTGGAAGGATACGCGAGGTAACTACAAGAGTTTGTTCTGCCGATAGCTCTGCTCCAGCTGCGTGAGGAAATGAGGCAGGCTTCCTTCCCAGGAACCCACACTGGGATTGCGCAGAGCCCTGCAGAGAGAAGGCTGCGACGCTGCTGCTTTAGTGCCAAGAAATCGGATGCAGTATTGGGCCGCAGCTGCCGCAGGTCATGTGCAGGTCACGCAGAAGGGGCTGGGGACAGAGGGAGCGACCCCGAGGAGTTCTCCCATTGCCAGGAGTGGGCTGTCTTGCTGCCCGCCTTGTGCTCCAGCTGCTCTTGCTGCTCTTTTCTCCTCCTCTTAGATTCTCTACCTCCAGGGAACAGAAAAAGCGTATACCCCATAGCTGTATTTTGTTCTTCTCCACAGAACGGTCCAAGCCCTCTGGGATAGCCGATGTGGGCTCTTCCGCAGTGGGCTGCTCATCTGCAGTGGGCTCCTCTTTTTCCGTGGCTTGATCCCTTAATCGGCCCATGGGAAGTTTTTTTAGAAGGTTAAAGTTTTTTAATTTTGGTCACACAATGATGTTTGCTAGTAAAAAGGTTCCACATTACATTTAAGGTTCCCTCTGTCCCCAGACGAGCTGGATTCAGTCAGGGCTGCAGGGGAGAGGGGTTGGGGTTTTTTTTGGTGAGATCTATGACAATTTTAGTTTTTTCTTCTTGCTGTAGGAAGCAGTAAGGTCTCCAAATGACCAACTGCCACAGGGGACACCGTTCCAACCCAGAAGTGTCCAAAGCCCTCCCTGTCACCAGCACTGATGTGCACCCTTGAGGGGTTTTGGGGTTTTTTTTAACCCCGGTTGCCATAAGAGTTTCCACCAGGTCCACGCAAGGACCTGTGTCTCTTACGGACAGCCTTGCCCCCTGCGGGGAGCTGGCTTCCCAGGCGGCTGGACTCCTCGGCACTGAGGCTTTCCAGCCTTGCCTGATAGCTCCTTCAGCCGCCCATCATGCCAAAGTCTAATCAGCCAGGAATCAAGGATGGAAAAAGGGAGCAGGGGATGCGCAAGCCAACTGTGCTGTGGAGTCCTGCGTCAGTTCTGATTTGAGATCCCTCTCTGAGATTTTGGTTGATTTATTTTTTATTTTTTTCCTCTCTCCTGCCCCCGCCCCAGTGGAGAGGCTCAGCCAACATTGATTTCTCCCCCTTTCCCGAAGTGTTTTCTCTGTATTCTTTGTAATTTTTAATTAATGTATGTATTCTTTGTGTCCTACTGTAAATAAATCTGCCATTGTCCTGTTGTCCTGCTCTCCTGGGTTCTCCTAAGCCACCTCTTGGGACTTTCTTTTCCAGACACTTAGCCTGTTTGACACCTGTGTGATCTTTGACGTGTGGCTTCAATCAGAAGCACAGCTTGGAATACACTGTGGTTTTCTTTATAGTATTTTTCTCCTGGTAAACTTGACTGAGCAGTAAGTTTCTCCCAGTGTGGCATGTCCTGTATACTGCCATATATTGTAATTAAATTGCCACCAAAATGCCATCCAAGGCATTCTCTCTGCTGCTCTCGTGTGCTGCATGGTAAGCCCACTTAAGCGACTCATCTCTTGTGTGTGAAATACGTTGTTTGAGTTGTAGCGCTAATGGATAGAGCAGTGGGACTGTCGGAGGGCTGACAGGCTGGGAGTGTTGGGCAAATACGCAGTGCTTTAGAGCAACAGAGGTGAGAGTACAGTTAGTTAAGAAGGGAGCTGCCATTTGCTTCCTCTGAGTAGTATCTTGGAGGTTTGTTGGTGATGCGGAAGCTTCATCATTAGCTTCCAGCTTGGTGTCTTTCCCAGAGCCTGTGTGTTTCTGCTGGGAGGTGTATTTACCTCGTCTAGTGGGAGGTGTCCCTGCCCATGGCAGGGGGGTTGGATCTTTAAGGTCCCTTCCAACTCTAACCATTCTATGATTCTATGTGGCAGGAGAGCAGCGGGTGTCCCTTAAAGATGCTGACTGAAGAAGGGATTGGGAATTCGCTTTTCTTGTGATGTTTTGCCCAGCAAAGCAATGGATGTGCACAGCCGTGGCTGGTAACGGATTACGGGGATGCCAGTGTTAGGGGCTGGTGACAGTCTGTGACCCTGATGAGCTGCCAAGACCAGAGCAGGCAAATACTTTAATCAAAACTCAGAAATCATTGGAATAGTCCCTTCTCCCCTTAAAAAAAGGCAAAGGAAGGCTTCAGCTCCACCAACAGGACAACCTGTGCTGAATTGTTTTTCATTTTTAGGCAGACTAGAGGAGCAGTGCCTCTGTAGTCGGGTCCTGTCGTAGCCCTCTGCTCTGGGGAGAGCGCTGCTGAGGAAACAGCCCGTTTTACCAGTGGCTGCATTAAGAATGAAAACTAGATCATATCTAGAAAACTATCTGAACACTGAAAATGGTTGTCAGCCTTTAAACCGTGTTCTGAAGAGAGATTCCCGAGAAGGCAGGATGCTCTTTGCCCTTATTCATCTCTTGTCGAAATGTTTCTGTGGCTGGTGGCAGCAGACGGTCATGGCTTAAGCTTTAAGGTTTGGTTCTGGTTCTGCTGCCTTTGTGCAGGGCCTGGTCCTGCGGAGCTGAATGTGTCGGGGTTATTTGGAAGGGGGGAGTGGGCTGTACTCGTCCGAAATGCTTCCACGTGGGCTGGTAATTTAGTGAAACCAAGAGACCAGAACTTCCTAGCAGATATTCTCCTTGATAGGAGATAATGGTATCGGCTGTCGCTACATCCCCAACAGGACCCCGTGTCCTTTTTTTGGGAGGGGTCTAATTGTTTCCTTGAAAGAAACTTCAGAGTCTGTGTGGATTCATGTAGGGAATTGGGTCTTTGACTTGCCCAGAGGGTCTTTTTATCTTTACTTAAAAGAAAACAAACCACAAACTCTATTCCCCTCCAAGATGACACCTGGGCCAGATAATTCAAATGCTTTTAATAAACAACTTTATTATAAAAAATGCTTTCAATTCAAACTTCATTTTGCAAGACAATAAAAAAGCTAATTTTAGTGATGAACTGTACATTTCCTAATGGCACTTATTATTTTTTACAGTTTAAAAACCTTGTTTACAGCCCCCAAAGTACTCCGTTAAAAGAGGTTATTCACTGTGTGTAAAAGTGCTAGAAAGTTTGTTTTTAGGAAAACAGTGGAGCTCTAACAATGGGAAGCTTCTGGCTTCGGCAGCGGTAGCTGCAGGAAGGGAGGTCAGATCCAGCAGGAGAGGAGGCAGCGTGAATTGCAGCCGAATCTCTCCCATCAGCTCCCAGGGCTGAGAAATCCCAAACCCTTTCCCTTACAACGGGATATTTGCTGGCTCCGGATCAAAGACTGCTCTCTGGTCAGCCCACCCCGGCCTGCGACAGACGGCAGAGCTCGTGCCGGGGCAGCCCTGACCAGGAGAGGGTTCTCAGCGTGACTTTTGGCTGCAAAGGCCACTCAGTAGCTTTTCCTCTAGCAGCAGTTTCGGAGCTCGACTGCTCCCAGGGGCGAGACTTCATGGCTTCCCCAGCTTCCCTCTGCCATCCCTCTTGAAGCCGCCCAGTTGTCAGACCACCTTGAAGGCAGACTCTCTCATTTTTTGTTCAATATCCTCATTGAAGGAAAATACCAGTACAAATGTTACAAACCAACCTTTCTAAAAATAGTTTCTAGATATTAGGGATCACTAGAAGGGGGGAAAACCCACAAAGCAGTCAAGGCTGAGGCACTCAGTAGGGCAAGAAGTCATAAACTCAAAGACAGGCTTCTAGCAGAAGTTACGGAATCTGCCCACTCCCAATGCCAGCTCTCCGCTCGAATACGCAGGCTTTGCACCATTTTCAGTTGCATCTTTAAGCAGGGTGTGCTGGTGAGTTCCGTAAGCAGAAGCTTGTGTGTTACCTTCAAGTGAAAGACACTGAGCTGCAGAGGAAAATGGGCTGCCAGGGCAGATGCTGTTCACCTGGGCGCTTAAACCAGCCAGGACCCATGTGCTCAGAGAGATGCTGGAGCTGTTCCTGTCCTGCAGGCTTCACGCAGAGCTGTGCTTTATCGTCTCGGGATGTTCTGCGTTGGAGCTGGTGATCCGCTTGCATAGTAGTTTCAAAGAAAGACACAGTCTGTGAGATGGATGGTGAGAATGAAGGTGAAGATAGCTGTTAAAATGAGGGATGGTTTTTTTTTAATAAGAGGCTTTAACGTTGAGGATTTTTTTTCCCTAACTGAAAATGAAGAGCTGACCTATTTAATAGTAATAAAGAAAAATGGATTCCAAATTCCCCATTCTTTATCTTCTGCAATGCCTTGAACTTTCCTTGTCGCTGTGATCTCCCACTACAGAGAAGCTGCCTCCGTGTCGTGTACATTCCGTGTGCGTGCTGGTATTTAGGCACTGGTGGAAAGGGCTACTGCAGGCCTAGCTTCAACTACGAGCACACAGTGAGGAAGATGCTTCCGTCTCTTCCTGCAAGCCTACCTGTGCACATAAGAAATAAAATGTGTTTTTGACAGGAAAGCTAAACTCATCTCATGGTGTAGATTTGTGAGAAGAACACCATCTGTTTTCTGGCTATCATTTTCTGATCACCTGTTCAATTTTTGCTTGACCCGTTTCTGTGGCAGTCTAAAGCACTTAGTGGCGAGTGGTCTGTGAAACTGTGCGGAGATGGCTCCGGGTGCAGATCACACAGGAGCCTGCTGAGGAAGTGCTCTGGGAGAAAACTCCTTACTGGGAGCTACACAACAGCTGAAATGTGCAGAAGGATTCCTGAAGGATCCTGGTTACTCACCAGAATGAAGCGAGTACATCACAGTGCGAGGAGAAGAGTACGGAGGTGAGCCCGATGCGAGTGTGTGTTGATTGTGGTGTGGGGACAGCAGAACCTGAGAGAAGTCTACTGACACTGGAGATGTGGTTGTGGTGGTGGGAATGGGTGAGAAATGGGAAATAATGGTCCTGTGTCAGTGGTGACGGCGTGTTTCCCTGGGCAGCTTTCAGCTACAAGGAAGGCTCGGTATTGCTGTGGCCCGTTACAGGGAAACAGGCACAGAAAGGGTGAGATGTGCCAGGGTCGGTGATACGAGTGAAAACAGAGTCGGGGTTTCCCAAGTCCTGGTCCAGCAGACGAGGCTAAACCAAACTGCCTTCTCCTACCGGGTGGGTTTCGGATTGTATTCAGAGCTTCAGATGGCGATTTCCATCTCTGAGAATTGGGAAAAATATAAGAAATAAGTTATGAAAAAGAAGGAATTGTTGGATAAAGATGGCAACCCCCAAAGTTTTAATGAAGTGGTTCTGTTTGAGCCTTTCATCCAATTCACTCTTTGGTGGCAGACTATCAGCTCGGGCAGGCAATTAACTAAAAATAGGCACCCGAGGGAGAACTCAGTGAGCCTGAGTAACCAGGATTAGAGAGGATAAGCAAGAAGGTAGGGCGATGGGGAGAGCATCTTTGAAGATTTCTTTGTAAAAATTTTAATTGCAGGCAGTAGAAAATGCCTCTGCGGGGTTATTCTTTCCAGATAGCAAAGGTGATGCAATGGTAGAGAAAAGAAATAGGGATTTTTCAGTGAACTGCAGGAAATCTTCCAAGCAGCTGCTATTCACCTGTCAGCAAGGAAGGAATTAAAGAACAAAGAGCTGAGCTCCCAACAAAAGTACTGAAATCATCAATCTACTGGAGGGAAAAAAGGGATTCCCATTGAAGTGACAACATTTTTCAACACTAAGGCTAAAGAGCAGGCACTATTGTGAGACAGCTGAACAGGGTCTGTCAAAACGCCGTACGTGGATATTCTGTCAAGTGAAATTCTGTGGAAGCAAATGCAAGTTAACATGTTGTTCCTTCATACAAATGGATTTTGAGCGAGCTGTAATCCCATGGGGAAAAAGATCTTCAGACTTTCACACAGCTCTAGAAATCTGAGCCTGGGAAGGGCTGGCTAGGTGAGTTAACCCTCTGCTGCCATGGAAATGGCTTGTCTTGTGTATTTTCTAACGAGCGAGCTGGAATCATACTTATTTCTAGCGGGACGATATGTCCTTGCCTTTTTGAGAATCTGTGGTCTAATTTATAATGGGTGGCACGTTCATGTCCTGTCCTTTCACAGACTTCAGCTCTATGATTTTTATATCTTCGTTGTCTGCACTGTTCCTATTGGTCTTGAACGCCCCCCAAGTCAGCCACACTTTAAAATATTCCTTTACTTAACTAAACCCTCCCGACCAATTATTTGCTGTAGTTGCGCCTCTTGGGCTCAATGTGATGTTACCTTTCTGACACAGATGTGCCTGGAATAAAAATATCATAACTGGCTGGTTCACAGGGCTCTGCCACTGAAGAAGTCCTTCATTTAGCACTTAAAATGCTCTGTATCTTCAGTGGCTGCCATGTACACCGTTTGTGGGATAAGAGTGTGAGAATTCTACTGGCATAATGTTTATTACAGGCGAGTTTCATCAGTTGTGACAGGTTCATCCTCTGAGTCGTCTTGCTTTCATACAGCTGGTGTTTCAAATCTCAGCGTTTCTCTGCTGCCCTGTCTCAGTGTAAAGTCCAGCCTTGCTTGCTGTCTCCTCTATTCATTGAGACTCTTTGAAAATACTGCTTTAAAAACACCTCTCTTCCATCAAAAGTGTTTTGTACCTCTCAAGATGGCTTAATTTGTATTTGTCCTGGCAGACCCACAGCAGGACCCTGCACCTGGAGCCCTTAAACTCATGGTCCTTGGTGATGGGCCACAGAACGGTTGTAAGTAACTGTAACGCATGGTCCTGCGTTCACGGACACTGATGCTATTGGGTCTCTTTCATATTCACCATCCTTCCCTGCAGCCTCCAATTACCTACATTAATAATGATCTTAGGAGAGAAAGTAGTGTGTTGACTTAAACATCCCTAAACCTTGATTTTAAAAACAAAACCAAACCCCTTCTGGGATCACAGAATCACGGAATTTTCAGAGTTGGAAGGGGCCTCTAGAGATCATCTAGTCCCACTCCCCTGCTAAAGCAGGATTGCCCAGAGCACATCACTCAGGACTGCATCCAGGCGGGTCTTGAAAGTCTCCAGAGAAGGGGACTCCACGCCCTCCCTGGGCAGCCTGTCCCAGTGCTCTGGCACCCTCACCGTAAAGAAGTTTTTCCTCATATTTGATCGGAACTTCCCATGTTCCAGCTTGTGCCCGTTACCCCTTGTTCTGTTACTGGGAACCACTGAAAAGAGCCTGGCTCCATCCTCCTTCAACCCACCCTTTAGATACTTGTAAACATTCATAAGGTCTCCCCTCAGCCTTCTCTTCTCCAGGCTAAAGAGTCCCAGCTCTCTCAGCCTTTCCTCGTAAGGGAGATGCTCCAATCCCTCAACCATCTTTGTTGCCCTACGCTGGACTCTCTCCAGTAGTTCCCTGTCTCTCTTGAACTGGGGAGCCCAGAACCGGACACAGCATTCCAGTTGTGGCCTCACCAGTGCAGAGGAGAGGGGGAGAATGACCTCCCTTGACCTGCTGGCCACACTCTTCCCTGCGCAGCCCAGAATTCCGTTGGCCTTCTTGGCGACAAGGGCACATTGCTTGCTCATGGGTAATTTCCTGTCTACCAAGACCCCCAGATCCTTTTCTTCAGAACTGCTTTCCAGCAGGTCCACCCCTAACCTATACTGGTGCCTGACATTCTTCCTCCCCAGGTGCAGGACCCTGCACTTGTCCTTGTTGAAATGTTGAAATGTTTGGGTTTTTTTTTATATCCCACAACTAGCATAATGGCTGACATTCCCTCCTGCCCATACACACCAGAACCGCTTTCCAGGCTGTGCTGCAGCGATCATCCTCGCGCTGTGGCAAGTTTAACGTTGTATTTTACCTAGAGCCGCATCAGCAGGAGCTTGTCTAAGCTGACTTCTACTGATTTTCATAACAGCTCGGTACGTGCTTCCTAATGAACTTAGATTCCCAAGTGGTGTAGCTTAGATGCTCAAAGTTTTTTCTTATGAACAGCTAAAAGTTGTTCGCTAACTAGCTTCAGGAAATAATCTGTTTGGTGAATTGCATACTTAGTATTTGAAATGGAAGTAGCCTCATTAGTTTTAGACCGGCTGACAAAATACTTGCAGATTATAAACTCTGTTGTGGAACGGGAAGTTTGAATGCATTTTCCAGTGCAAATACCTGGTATTGGCTCCAGCACGCTGGCTCTGCACATGGTCTTTGCTGGATTAGACTTTCCTTTCATTGACAAACGTTATTGCAATTCTGCTTGTTAGAATAGCTGTGGAAAGCAAATCACACGTGCAAATAATAGCAAAATGAATTCCATTTATTCTTTGACAGACTACTGGTAGGAAAAAAAAGATGCCTGGCTCTAAGTTTAGCTACCACTGCTAAAGGAATTCCAGTGATGACATCTGTTCAGAGTACAATGCAGGCAAAAAGCAAGAAAGCTGAACGTCCTGAAATGGAAGAAGGTGTATGATGGCATTGCATAAATCTGCTAATCCTCGCTTGCAGTAAGTGATCAGTTCTGACCATTTAGTTCTAAAAAAAAAAAAAAAAAAATCCTCTCAACTGAAGGCAGGGATAAGGCTTGCATATACTTGATAACAGTGTGGAACTCTTTAATTTGCAAAGAGAAAAGAGGACAGGCCTGAGGTATTCAATGACGGTAAACAGAAGACTAGCCGAAATGCCCTATTTACCTTTTCTATGTTAGAGAACAAGAAGGCACTCGTTGAACTTCGAAAGGCAACATTTTACAGTGGAGAAAAGGAAGTACTGCATTTAACTCGGGGAGATCATTGCCACAGGATATTGCTGAGGTAAATAAATCTTATATTACATTTTGATACAAAAGTATTATTTGCAGCATTGCTGGCTAACCTAAAACAACTGGTCTATGTTTTGGAGAATCAATGGATCACTAAACAGTCATTCTGGGGAGAATTACTAAGCTAATTTAAAAATAAAATTCTTGAGTAAAACGGAAGGGGGACAAGCCTATGGACAAACGAGGCACGGCTGTCACGCTGTGGGATCAATGGCTCAGCAGAAACTAATATGCACTGACTAGAATGGATGTACTCTGGGGAGGTGAAGGAAGACGGTATCTGGCTTCACTGAAGGAGCTGATTACAGACTAGAGGTAGATTTTGCATTTTCTAGATTTATGGAGAACAATATTGACAGATTTCCTGGCTTATATTGAGCTACAATGGTTCCTCCACGCTGAGGTATGAAGATCTGCACATCTATATTCATAAACATGGGCCAACGTATAGTGAGATTAACCTCCGTATGTTACCATCTGCAGTACAAGTGCCCAGGAAAATGAGAGCAGGCAATGATACAGACGCTAAGTGACATTCACAGCTGGCTGCCACTTACCAGTGTAACCCTTCTGCCCTCAGTAGGTAGAGAGTTCATGGAAGAATTTAAAAGGTGAGGCAGGGAGCAGGGGAAGCAGGACTTTAACTTCAGGAGGCAAGGCTCGAGAAGGAGAGAACAAAAAGACCAGTGGAACCAAATCCTAAGTGAAAGGGTGACTGCAGGCCCAAACCCTCAGCGTTTGTTAGAGCTATTAGTGTTGGGGAAAATGCTTCACATACACACACTGGTAAGAGCGTACATGGAGCTGGGACCAATTTTTCCTCCTGATTCCTGGATATTATCACCCTGGGACTGAGGTAAAAACATATCTCTTGAGACTGCTTCATGGATAAGCCAAAAGGGCACTGACCTCACTGAACTTTTTTTATGGAAAAAAAAAACCTAGAAACTCATATTCTGTTCCTCATCTCAATGGAACCTATGGAGCAGGGGCCCACAGCCTGTTCTCATCTGTACTCAATGCTGCCGGCCCCGAGCTCCTAACCTAGCTTTTTCACATGCTTTGGTTTCCAGAACAGAGGCACGATCTCTTTGCCCGGGGGAAATATTTAAAAGGGCTCTGCCCATACACCACAAAAACAAGCTAAGCTGTGAGAGCTGCTCCATCCCCTTGACATGTGGATGGCCAGAGAGAGAACGCGGGAAGCTGCTGCCTGCAGTGGCAGAGGCTGAAGTGGTCCAAAAAGCAGTGTATTTCCCCATGGGGGAAGAACATGATAAGTGAAGAGAAATCAGTGCAACCTGACTTCGTTGTGTAAACAGTGTTCTAGCTACACCAGATATAAAACCAGTGTATTCTGGTGCCTCCTATTTTTGTAATGGCAGAAACAGATTTGTGTTGTGTAAACAATGTTCACTGTAATGAGTTTAACCTAACAGCTCCGCAAAGAAGAACGAGGTGACGTCTCCGAATTCACTATGTAAACGGTTTTGTTGCTTAACACTGATGTGGAGTAAGCTGTATTCGGTGGAGTAAGCTGTATTAGGTGATGGGATGAGAGGTAGTGGGGAAGGACAGCCTCTTCCCTGTTGGCTTCATACAGAGCGGGTATCCTGACTTCTCCTCCTTCTCCGTGTGGAGGTGTTGGCTGTTTTGCCAGAATTGCAGTGTGATAACATGAAATGGAAGCTGGACTCTTCAAAAGTTTAGCCCAAGATGAAAGAGTCTCAACTCCTCCTCAGGGACAGTCCCTTCCCAAAGGGGAACATAGCTCCAGGATCTCAGGGAAGGTCAGTGCTAAGCGCGGCTCCTGATTCACAGATTAAAAATTAGATAAAATATATCCAGTCTATTAGCTGACATCTTTTTGCTGTACAGGACTGGGACTTGCATGGGGATATCTGCTGTTCCAGTCTACAAGTGCTGCCTCCAGAGATCAGAAACCTCCTGTCTGAAACAGCTTTGCAAAGCTTTCACACCCCAAAGGGAAGTAAGAGTTGTGCGTTTTTAAGGCTCTCCACAAAAGGGTGACGGAAAGATCTGTTCTCCAGTGCTATTTTCAGCTTATTGGAATGCCTGGTGGAAACGTGGCAGTGTGGTTGTGCTCAAGCTGGAGGTGAAGACAGGGGGCAATGAATGAAGGGGCCCAAAGTTCAGCGAGGCCCCAGCTCCAGGAGATTCTTGAGGTTGATGTTGCAAAGTGGTAAGCAGTGGCTGTGTCTCCCCCTGTGAGTAGCCCATGACCAACCCCCCTGATGATACAGGTGGATTGCAAGGAGGAAGATTTAGGGGGAGGAAGCCAAGAAGATGGGAAAAGTCCATGTTAGCAGCACAGAGAGCCTCTGAAAGGTTAGCAGGGCTCTTGGAAAGCAAAGCCTCATCCAGGGGGGGTGGCTGAGGTGAAGAGGACTGAGGCTCACCAGATGAGAGAGACAGGCTGCCAGGGAAGTCTGACAAAAAGCTGTCCACCTCTACTTTGGGTAGTTTCTCAGGCAAATATGAGGTAGATCCAAGCTGATACTTTGGAGGAGGTTGCGGTGGGGAGGAGATGGGAGAAGAAGACTCCAGAGGATAGCTCATTCCCATTGGAAGAGAATTAGGAACCAAAGAATGGGGCATCCCTGAGCTTGGCATGGTTTGGAGATGCGTGCTGTACATGCCCACAGGCAACATGCCAGGGAAGCTCTTACCACCTATCATGTCTCTGGATGCCATACACAGGACGGGACTCAGCTCTTCTTTCACTGCGACAGATGAGCTGCAGCTGAGGAGACCCAGCATGTCAACTGGCTCCGTCTTAATCTTCAGCAGTTCCTGCGAGTGGCTTTTCTTCATGTGCCTGGTCAGATGATCCTTCCTCCCAAACCTCTGAGCACAGTACTGGCACAAGAAGTCCTTCCGCCCCGTGTGCACTACCAAGTGCCTCCGCACATCTTTCCGGGTGTAGAAGCGCCTGTCACAGTGGTCACACGGATGCTTCTTTTCCTTCGCTCCACCAGAAGCCCGCCTAGAATGAGCTTTGAGGTGCTCCAGCAGGACTTGGGTACTTTCAAAGGTCTGGAGGCATACCTTGCAGCTGAGATCACCACTGGCAGCTGCGTGCATGGCCAGATGTCGCCTGAAGCCGAGTTTCGTGTTGTAGTTCTTGCCGCACTCAGGACAGTGGAGGGCCTCCTTGTTGGGATCATGGGTCTGGAGGTGGTTGCGAAGGTGATCTTTCCGGTGAAACATCTTCTCGCAGTACATACACTGATGAGGCTTCTGAGCAGAGTGCGTGGCCATATGCCTTTTGAGAGAAAAGCAGGAAAGTTTAGACTAGTGTCCAACTCCTAAGACAACACATGCTACTTTTTCAAAATTTTCTTTGTATTCTACACTAAGGCCACAAAAATCCCAGATGGCATTTTACCACCACTAAAGGATGCTGCCCCGAGAGCCTGGACAGCGGGGACTCTCCAGGCACAGAAGCACAACTTTTCAAGCAACAGTTACAGAGTCTGTCTCAGCAGTGCTCGTCCTCCCTAGAATACACCACCTCCGCACAGGTATATTTCAGTCATCTGCTTGGCTCCTGTTCTCTCTGTTGAGGCTATCAAAGGGAGAAATGACAAGGAAAACGTTGGTAGTATATGACAAGAAATGCTCGTCTGCCAGTGAGATGGATTCATTTCATCAGGAGGCAACAGACTGTGGCAATGTCTGTTGTCAGCCACTGTGGACTGATTTCACCTTGTATCTGACACTCTCTGACACTATGGTTCATCTAGTTTCAAGTTCCTAGCGATCATATAATTTAATTATTCTCTGCTATATTTCACTACATAAATAAGAACTCTACTTCATGCTAGAACAATAGCTGCAGTAGAAATATTCCTGTGACTAAAGTTAGAGGTAGAGCTTAAAAAATGTGAATGCTATTCTTGCTTTTCATTTTGTTTTTTAGTCTGTGAACTTCACTTTCTGATTCAATTTCCTCCTTAGTAAAACAGAAAACAGCTTGAGCTGAGACTAAAGTATTATCTGAGGTTCTCTGGAAGGTGCTTAAAGAGATGCCAAGTATGGTAACGTCTGGGTCTCAACTGCTTTGGAGGTAACAAGGGCATTCCCCCTCCTCCACCTTCTCAGAAATTCAAGCGAAAAAAACACGATGGAGGGGTTTTCCCCCGTCTTCTGGTTGGGGAGCTCTGTTCGGCAGTTACCTACCTATATAGCTTGTACTTAGAAGCAAAGGCTTTGCCACAGTGCAGCTGAGGGCAGTTGTATGGTCTCTGCTCAGTATGAGAAAGTGTGTGAGTTCTCAGCTTGTCCACATTAGTGAAGGAGGTCTCCGATATTTCACACTGGCATTTTCCCTGACTTTCGGTCTCTTCACCTCTTGGTCTGGGGACTAATTTCCAGCCTGTCTCTTCCTCCTCCTGCTTTGCATCTTGAATCCAGTTGGGAACACTAGGAAAAAATGCCGTCATGGCAGGTCTACTAGAACATGGCCATGTCAAGCAGAACTCGAGCCTGCAGGCGTCTTGCTGTGATCTTGTCCTGGTGCAGTTTTCTGTTGGAACCCTCTGTGACCAAACTGGTTTAATAGCAAAACATCTTCATCTGAAATCACAGAAGGGTTGGTGTTAAGACACCTGTGCGCACAAATGCATGTAAGCGTTCAACAAGCATTATAAACATGTGAAGATGCGTGTTCACAGACGTGGGAAACTCCCATCTCCAGAATGTGTTTCATTCTTTTCTCCCTTAACCCCTAACTAAAATGATGTTAAACTTTTTCTGAATTACATTTTTGCAACTACTAAGAGCCAATGTTACCTGTTAAATGCATTTTCGCCTGAAATATCGTATACAGGTGTCTCTTTGTAGCACCGAATACCTCACCTTTTCCTGTGTGTTTTGTGGTTCACTTCTCATCCCCTTTTTTCATGTTCTTCATAGTCTGTTCTCACTTGCTCGTGATCTGTGCTTACATGGAATTTCCTTCTAGAGCTTCTTAGAGAAACTAAGGTTCTCTTGTATTTTTTTTTTATCCACTCTGCTACCAGCCTGGTGCACTAGTAAAACCATCTCGTAGGAAACCAATCTGAATTACCACACGGGGGACAACAGGTCTGGGGAAGAAAACTTACTATCATCAGCAACATCACACCTTTTTCAGGAAGGCAACAGATGCTGCTTCTCTTCACGGTGTGATTAGTCATTGTATTTTCACTTTCCTACTGTCAGGCAGGTTCTGCCTCTCTGGATTAGCAAGTTTTCTACAATAACGAGCAATTTTTAATATTTTTTTTCTTTTACACACTCATCCATTGATAATGGAAGCTCAAACTGTTTCCTGTTCAACAAAATATACCTCCTGTATGCTCTGCTGGCTTTCACGTTCATGAAAATCTACATTAATCTCTCTTGGCAGGCTGTTCTTGAGTTGTGTTTGTCTTGTTGGTAAAGTACTGCTTTTTTATATAGTTCTACCAACACCTAAACTGGTAAACGGTTAGCTGCAATAAAAACCTCAGAAAAGAGCTCTTTCACTGAATTTAGCTGCCTGAGAAACTCCTAAAATAGCATCAAACCCTCAAGTTCTTTCTCACTCCATGATTGCTTCAGAGGGAGGAACTTCCTGCCTGCACATCAACACGAGTGCCAGTTGTGGGCAGGATGTGCAACTACGAGGGAACTAACCAACCCCCAGTAAGAAAGTGCACCACTGAACGTTATGAATAGCTGAAACAACAGTAACTGTAACTATACCATCACTCACAATACTGTGAGCGGTTCCCTTGGGATGGAAAACAGCGGGAAGTGGGACAGCTCCAAGAAAATGTGTCACTGTGAGGTTTGGAAATGTCCATTAAGAACAGAATTCAGTTTTGTGCAGGCTGACTCTACTTGGGCAGAGCAGAACAATAAAGGACTACAACTGCTGAGGTGCCACTTTGGTACAACCCAGTGTGATGTGACGGCTGCTCCTACTCTCCAGGGTTCAGGCGTCCTGCAGTTCAGAGCAGCCTTTGTTTCTAGGTGTCTAAGACCATGAATATTTCACCTCTGTATGAGCTGTGTGCCGGAAAAGATAAGTGTTCTCTACCTCCTGCTTCAGAGCTGTGCACGCGTTACGGGAGTCTCTGCCGCTTTCACCAGGTAGTTGCTTCTTTCCCTCTGAATAAGCTCAGCCATCTGTGCTGGTTTCAAAGCTACCTGAAAGAAGACAGAATTTGAATTTTGCTGTCTTTAATAGTAAGGCACATAAACTATCACCTTCAGAGCAGAAGCCCAAACACAAATGAGTTAAGATATGGTAATCTCTGTAATTGATTATCGTAAAATTTAATCAACTTTCCTTTAAAACTGTAAGGGTCTAGCAAGAAAAAGGACTCTACCTATTTGGGTCTGTTTCTAAGTCTAAACGCGTGTCCTAGGACACTGACAGCTGTGGAATAAGAAAGAAAAAACAAGATGAGGGTCTCCCCTAGTATCAGTGAAACACAGTAGCTGTGGAAGCTTAACAACATACTTCATGCTTGGCTAGAAAACTCTCTGCGTGATCTAGACATTCACATTTTTAAAAAACTCAAATAGTTTTCTTAGTAACATTTCCCCAAATAATGTTTCCAACGTGCTCCCTGCTCACTATAACTCTGTAGCCACCAGAGAGAAACAGTCACCGCGTGTGTGGAAACACTTCACCTGCATTTGTTCAGAGAACATCTTGTAAGTCACAGCTTTTACACCAGGGCTGGGAAACCTGGTTATCTTAGAAAGTTTTGTACTCGTCCTGGAAATATGTCTAGCCTATGCAGTTCCAGAAACCTCAGATAAGTTGGTTCCAGAAAACTCCGATCACCAAATGAATCTTTCTACGCTTCAGTTCGACAGAGGATAAGAGGTTGGTGGGTTGAACACAGAGCTGGAAAAAAATATGATCCACCTGAGAGCTGGATTCCCATTGGCTGCCAACTTATATGAAATACTTCATTACTACAGTAATCAGGTTTGTGCAAATGCAAGCTAGAAGAGCTCACATAAGCTGATGGATCATACGCTACATATGAGATTCCAGCCACTTGACATAGGAGATTCCAGCCACTTGACATTGCACAGAAAACAATAAGGTATGTCTGAATTGGTACATAGCACAAAAAAGCTCTCAGGCTTCACAGAAAGTCCCTGGGATACGGTCCGCCACTTGCTTTGACATTTTGTCCCATTGTTTAATCCTTCGCAAAGTATGATTCAATGACACAGCATTTCTGCATAATTTCTGCCCCTCAAAGTCACTCCTGTGAGATGGAGCACTGGCTGGTTGGGAAAACCTTGTGACCTAGGCTGGGAACCAGATCGGGGAACTGCCCAGGCTAAAAATAAAAAGGAGCCTGGATGAATTCTCTGGCTGAACCAACAGCAAAGCTGTGCTGATCTGGCTGGAGTGGGTGTGCAGCAGCAGTGGGCGGCAGGGACATGGGGCCTGGCAGGCTGCCTGACCAGCCCCTGGATTGTGGAGCTGTTTTGCTTTTCTAAAGGGCATCTCTTCTGTCTGATTTGTATCTGGCTGTCCTTGGCTTCTACCTGCTGAGTCCCGCTCTGCCTTTGCTAAGGGGCTGCTCCAGCACTGTCACTTTTCTTCCTGCAAGGACAGAGAAGCTGGCCTAGGAACTCCTGTGTGCCCTCAGTCCTCACCACCTGCTTCTGCACTGCACTGGCCAGGCTGTTTTACAGCTGCATGGTGGTGTGGCTGAAGGAACTTACTCGGCTGAAAAGCAACTTCTTTTTAAATTTTCCCTCCCCCAGACAGATCAGTCCCCCACTCAGGTTTGCTAAGCTATTTTCAGTTGTTAAAGCTTAAACTTGCTGAAGCGGAAGGTACCAGCTAAGTGGCAGAAAGCAGAGCCTAGACCGTGGTGGGCACAGCCTCAGCCCGCCATCGTGCCTCAAACCCAGCTTCTGCAGCGATGCCAGCTGCAGCGTCAGGCCTGACACCGGCCTGGATGGGGCACGGGTGCACTCGTGCATTTATTGACTTTCCCACACAATGACCAGTGACCGTAACACCTTAAACCACTGCAGCAACATCCCTCGGAGCTGGTCTTTCAAAGCCCCCCACATAGCATAACAAAATCACCCCTTACTTTTCTTTACAATGTTCTAATCAAGTCCAGCTCCAACCCCTGACTGCAAGGCTCTGCTTACGGACCTCAGACCACTTTGTGACTTTTCTATGTCCTCAGTCATTTTCCAGTATTAGTTCATTAATCATAAGGGAGAAAAAGTGGATGCCAGATCTAGATGCACACTACCAGCCTTGCCAATGCCACACCTGGATGCAAAAATCACTCTCTATGCATCTTGTATTGACCTTTTTTTAGAGTTTTCCTATAGTCACAAACATCAGCTCACATATCGTTACGATTCCCTGGTTTTCCCTACGAAAACCATTATTTTCTTGCAGTGAGTGACTTTGGCCGTTTCTAGATACGTAAGTTTTTACATCGAAACAGGCTCATTTCTCTAGTTGAGCTGCTGCTCAAATAGAGCTCAACTATCAGTTTCCTGCACTTGATCCCTTACAGATTTTTGGAAAAACTCTGCGTAAAGTTTGCATTTACTTTCAAATCCCAGGGAAAAGCTGCTACACCTTTCCCATAGGATGTAACCAAACACGCCGTTCCCAGAGGATGATTTTCAGATGGGAAAAGCATCCTTTTCATCCTCCGCTTCCCTGACATGACAAGAGATAGGGGTTTTTAAAAGCCCAGACCCCTTCCCTGCACCACCGGGAAAGCCCCAAACGCCAACACGTCTCCGGAATGATTTATTTATGCTACGAAAAAAAAAAGTTTTTTTAAC
>VYZM01021315.1:86411-101259 GCA_013398915.1 Dromas ardeola | reverse complement strand
CGTGGGCCCCGCCGCCGCCCCGACACCCCCGCGGCTGCGACGGGGACCCGCCCCGAGGCGTCACACCCTCACCCGAGGGCCGACCCGCCGCTCCCCGGGTGCCGCGCGGGGGTGACAGCGCGGGGCGCCCGTTGCCCCTGTGGCCTCCCCCCGTTTGCACCCGTGGGGTCGGCCGGGAGGCGGCAGGCCCTGCCCGCTGCCGGTGGTGAGGCCGCGGGCGGGTGTCCCCGTACAGGCGAGTGTCCCCCTGTCTCCGCTCCCCCCTCGGGCACGGCCCGCTGTCCCAGTCCCTCGAGCCGGAGGTGCAGGGTGTCCCCGGGCCCCCTTCCCTGCTGCGCCCGGTGTCACGGCTGCGGGGGTGGCGGGTGATGCTCAGGGTCCTGGCTGGAGTGGGGTTCCCGTACCTGCCACCTCCCCCGGGGGACGGGGACACCCGTGGGGTGCCGCGCTGAAGCAGAGGGAGGTGACCACAGGGACTAAGTGAAATCAGGTCCCCGGCAGCCGAGGACACGCCGTGGCAGAGCTGGCACATGCTGGCCCAGCTCCACCAGCGGCACTGGGGATGTCTGGTTTGGTCTGCAGTGCGTTGGGCAGGGAGGGTGGAGGAGAGCATTATTACGGAAAAGAGAGTTGGCTTAGGAAGGAGTAGAAGACACAAGCAATTAAGCAATGACATTATAAACCCACAAATACCTGAAAGATTTAAACTGCAAGAAAGTGATGGAATTTTTTTAAGTGGTATCTGAGGATGTGCAGGGACATGTGAGGGAAGGGTTTAGCCAGTGTACCAAGAAAATCTTCCTGAGGCCTTTAAACTTAAGCCTGGAAGTGGAGAGGCCTTGGGACTTCAGCCTGCCAGAGGTGGATGGGTTAAGTGATGGTGCCTGGTAAGAGCACAGCATTCCTTGGGCATGTCCAGCAGAGCTCTTTGGTCCTGACTCCTGAAAGTTTCTGAGGAGAAGTGGTCACCTTGGCTTACCTTCAGGTTGTGGCATTGCTTATTTTTTCAGGTACAACCTTACGTTGACTGAAATAAACAAAAGTGTTTGGATTTCTGCTCACCCTCCCCTCTTGGTCATCTGGAGCACATCTTCAAATGCATTCATCTCAGCCTTGACCTTGACTCTTAGGGACCTGGCCCAGGTTGCTGTAGGCTGAAGTAATTTCATGAACAAAGCCCCCTCCCCATGGCAGGAGAGTGGGTGGCATCGCCACCTTCCCAGCTCTTCTGGCCATCCCTGTCCGTCCGCTCTGGGCAGCTCAAACGTTGCCGTGGAGTTTCTGGGGAGTACAAACACTGCCAGCTAATTGGTGTTATTTTTCAGTTACACACTTGGGTAAGTCTGAGAAGAAACATCATTTGTTGTGCTTCCAGTAAACTTCACAGCAGTAGCTAAAATAATTGGAGATGATTTGTGACAGGTAGTTATGAGAATAGCCCTAATCAGGGATAAAATAATTTATCTGTCACTATAAAGAGAGACTTGCAAGTGAAATGGGGAAAGGTGTCAAAGGATTATCAAGCTCATGGTGAGGAACAGCGAGGTTCTGTGAGGAACAGCAAATATGCAACATAATTTTGGTTCATTGTAAACCTCTGCCAAAGCTGTTGCAGAGGGGACATGCTGGATATTTCACTTATAACTTCCAGGTGAGCCTGTGGATGGCAATGTATCCTCTTGTAAAAAACCAGTCTATGTTAAGTTTAGCTTAGTTCTGATCATTTAATGTCAGTCAGCATCACTTACAAAGCTGCATTTCTCATCAAAATAGTATTTTGGATATTAATTATATAGAACAAATCAACGCTCTGCTTTTCAGGATTTATGCCTAATTTGAGTATTTGCCAATGTGGACATTCACTGTAATAATGCAGATAAATGAAGCAGCAGTTGTTATGTGAGCTTGTCTGAAAAAAATCCTCTTTTGAACTTGAACTATAGCAATATCTCAGGAAGGTGTAGAAGGAGAAGTGTCTATTTGTATATACAACTACTCATGATGATTAGGAGTGTTGCTTTTTATGCTTCTGCAAGAGTTGTCCCCATTTCACATATTCTTTCTCTGTTGGTATTCTAGAATACATATTCCTTCTGAGTCAGATGGTGAGGTCATCTTTATTTGGAGTTGTCAGTTAGAAGGGAAATGTTTTTATTCAGTAGCAATCCAAAATTCCTGTAGTAGTTTGAATTCACTGTGCAGGCTGCAAAGTGCTTCTTCATGATTGTCCAGTTTGGTGAATTCAATGTATGTTCCTCATCTTCCTCCTGGTAGCTACCATGGGCTTTCATGGGAATAGTGAGGAGCAAGGAGTTTCCCCTCGCAAACCCAAGGGAATTCCAAAGGCCATATTGAGGTTTCTGTACAAGTCTTAAACATGTTTATTTGTTGCTGTTGTGTTGTTCTTTGTAGCGCAAATTGACAGTCGGGATATTGGGCTAGAAGAGTTCTGCCTCCTTTCTCAGTCCTCTAGCTCTGCTCTCTGTCACCTTGTTTGAGAAGCTCTCCTGAGACATGCAATTATCGAGTAAAAAACAATTAGACAAAATCTATGGGTTGCTGCAGATCCAGCTGGTAGTGGAACAGTGAGAACGTCCTAAGGAGGCCAGACTGAACGTGTGTCAGCGCTACCTGGGGTTTCCAGGGTGTATTAGTTTTACATTTAGTTCCAATTGGCAGAAGGATCTCAGAGCTTTTCCTGAAAGATACTGTTTTTTGAAAAAGCTTATTAGAAATCACACTGAATTCCACAAGCTGTGCCTTTTAGATCTTCCGCGTAAGGCTGTCGCTTTAGCAGTAACATAGTCTTTTTGTTCTGTTTTAAATGGCAGCTCATTGTGCTAATGACTGGGGGGTGCAACAGCATGTTTCTTCCTCTCTACCCAGAGTCATGAAGGACTCGGATCTGTGAGCTGGGTTTATGCAGCGTGAGTTTAGACTGATGCTGAATCTTGTAAACCTGATTCAGTTGGAAGACGAGAGCAAGGAGTGTGGAGTGTATTTCAGTAGGTTGGTGTGCTTGGGCAGAGCTGGCTTTTATGGGAAATCCCGGTAAAAGTATAATGCCAAAAGAAAAAATAATAGCACAGATCTCTGTGAACAGTTGTGCTTGAAATATCTCAAGCAAGTGCAGTTGCTTTCAGTTTCCCTGTAAAAACAGATGTGTGAGTTCTAGTTGTGGAAGACACGAGTGCTGGTTTGCAGGATCCTTTCACCGAGGGCAATCACTTTGCAGAAAGAGGAGGTTGGCCTCGAAGGACTGAGTGCTTTATGAAACTTTTATAAGGAGTGATGCAAAAGGAGCTTAAACTCACCTTAAAAAGCCTGAGAAGGGCAAATCCTGGCAGGTGTCCACTTCACACCCTGATGTCCTCTGTTTGCTTGAGCATTAGACGAGGTATAATGTAGATTACTCCACCTTCATAGCTTTCCCTTCTGCTCCCAGCTGAATGCGAGCAGGGAATGCTGCTCTCTGTTTGAAGCGTGCTGAAGATACTTGTGCAAAAAATGCGAATGCAAGATCAGCATTGACTGTGCAGTTTGGAAGCGGAATAGAAAGATGAGGAGTTCTGGGGCTGTGGGCATGCCGAGAGCAGGAGCAGAAGTGACTTTGAATGTTGGGGTGTGAAGAGCCTGAATTTACAGGGCGGTGGCAGTGCCTTCGGTGGGGGCACAACACAGGCATCCTACACAGCACACACCCTCGCGTCGCTACAGCTAGGTGGTGGAAATATTCCTCTTTATTGCTCACTGACTTCAGAGCCCACCTCACTGGGGTAATCCCCTCGCCCCACTGGTTTGTTTCACCATATTTGCAAGCGTTGGAAGACCGTGCTACGTTTGGCTGCTTTAATGATTTCCTTTGTAGTGAGCTAGATTGCAAGACTGGGTGATATCTTTTCTGTAACAATTATTTTCACTTGATTGTTGACATAAAGGAAAGGTAACAACAGTTTTCCCAAGTGTGGAAATGCAGAATATTCAGGGGATGTGATGCCTGGAAACGGACAAACTCTTTAATGATTTTATCTTGAATCCTGGCAGCTGCCGCAGCCCAATTAAAGATCTATTATTCTGTAAGGAGGCTTCTAGAAAGGGACTTTAAAAGTGTAACACACAAGAGGAAAAAAGCATTTGGGGGGCATTCCAGCGAATTGTTGTCATTTAAGAAAACCCAGGCATAAGTTTTAGACCTTTTGTGGCAGGATGGCCCTGATGACACATCACATCACATGTGAGGGGATTGTAATATAAACGTCTGATAAAAATGAGAAGGTTTTGTCAATACGTTTGAGGCATAAGAAGAGGCAACTCTGAAAATACTTTATTTATAATTTACGATCTCTCTTGAATTTTAGTAGGTAGGTGAAGCACTTAATCAAAGCATCTGACTGATTCCCTTTCATGAGCCTGAGCAATATGGAGAGAGTAAGTCTGTGCTGGATTTTCAAAGTATGAGATTTAAAACAAGAAGCCTGACTGCAGAGGGAATCCATGGCAAAGCATTATATTATTTTCATAAGTAGTTTAAAAAGCATTATGATTATTTTTCAGGGTCAAGAAAAGGATCTCTACTAACTCTAAAAATGGGATGAAGATTGTTTTGAAGCAGAACTTGTAGAAATGATACTGATTGATGGACAGATTTGGTAAAATAATACTGTCTAGATTCAGGACTTTTTAAAGTTTTCATGTTGTACATTATTTTCCAAAAATCCCTAGCAAATTAATGAATGCAAAATGCTGCTCGAATAGATGAGTCGAGTCTTTGGCTTTGTGAAAAATGGTCGCCTGCAGAAAACTGCCTTCACATATTCCTCCTTTGTTTCTGTTCTAGGTTTCTAACACGGGATCATCCATCGCTCAGATCACACCAGCCACAGACCTGCTGTCATGTCTAAGTTAAAGAGCTCTGAGTCTGTTAGGGTGGTGGTACGGTGCCGGCCAATGAATAGCAAAGAGAAGACAGCTTCGTATGAGAAAGTTGTTAACGTGGATGTCAAGTTAGGGCAGGTCTCCGTGAAGAATCCGCGGGGAACATCTCATGAACTGCCTAAAACTTTCACATTTGATGCTGTGTATGACTGGAATTCCAAACAGGTCGAACTCTACGATGAGACCTTCAGACCTCTCGTGGACTCTGTTCTGCAAGGGTTTAATGGGACAATCTTTGCCTATGGGCAGACTGGGACAGGGAAAACATATACAATGGAGGGGGTGCGTGGTGATCCTGAAAAAAGAGGGGTCATCCCCAATTCATTCGATCACATCTTCACCCACATCTCTAGATCTCAAAATCAGCAATACCTAGTTAGAGCGTCTTATTTGGAAATATACCAAGAAGAAATCAGAGACTTGTTATCAAAGGATCAGTCCAAGCGTCTGGAGCTAAAGGAGAGACCGGATACAGGCGTATATGTTAAGGATTTGTCCTCCTTTGTTACGAAAAGTGTCAAAGAGATAGAGCATGTCATGAATGTGGGAAACCAAAATCGGTCGGTTGGTGCCACCAACATGAATGAACACAGCTCTCGATCTCATGCCATTTTTGTGATCACTATCGAATGCAGCGAGTTAGGACTTGATGGGGAGAATCACATCCGTGTTGGGAAACTCAACCTGGTAGACCTTGCAGGCAGCGAGCGGCAAGCTAAGACTGGAGCACAGGGGGAAAGGTTAAAGGAAGCTACTAAAATCAATCTCTCTCTTTCAGCTTTGGGCAATGTTATCTCTGCCCTAGTAGATGGCAAAAGCACACACATTCCATACCGGGACTCAAAGCTGACTAGGTTACTTCAAGACTCATTAGGTGGCAATGCCAAAACTGTGATGGTGGCCAATATAGGCCCTGCCTCTTACAATGTAGAGGAGACTCTCACAACACTGAGATATGCCAATCGTGCCAAAAACATCAAGAACAAGCCACGAGTGAATGAGGATCCTAAAGATGCTCTGCTACGAGAATTCCAGGAAGAGATTGCTCGACTGAAGGCACAGTTGGAAAAACGGTCTATTGGCAAAAGAAAGAGGAGGGAAAGGAGGAGAGATGGGGGGGAAGAGGAGGAGGACATTGAAGAGGGTGAGGATGAAGGAGATGACAAAGATGACTATTGGAGGGAGCAACAAGAAAAGCTGGAGATTGAGAAGAAAGCTATAGTTGAGGATCACAGCCTGGTAGCAGAAGAAAAGATGAGACTGCTGAAAGAGAAGGAGAAGAAAATGGAGGACCTGAGGCGAGAGAAGGAAGCAACGGAAATGTTGAGTGCTAAAATCAAGGTAGAATTCTTCCTTGTCGTACTTTTTGACAGCAGTTTATTTAGGCTGTGGGGAGAATAGAGAGTTTCCCAATTTGGAAAGACACGTCACAAGGAGTTTCCAAGATAGTGATAATGTGTTTAGATTGGAAGAATTGGAAATAAACCATTTCTGGACAATTTCCACTATTAATTACATATTTCAATATTCATGAGTTGTTGCATTGTTCCTTTGTGCTGCTCTTGTAGGATCTTAAGCAATCAGCACAATAAAATGTGATGATACATCTTTTCACAAGCTGTAGCACAAAAAATGCCTCATTCTGCCACAGATCATTAACAAGTTCTCTACAGAGCACCCATTTTCGTTCTTCAGCTTTGCCACACATTGCAACAATGTGCAATTCTGAGTGTTTCACCAATCCCACAGTTCTATGGGCATTTTAAGAAATAGTAATTCTTGTAGCAGCTGACTTGAAAGAGAACGGTTAATAAGGGAGCTGCGCGGAGAAGTTGTATCCATACAAGAGAAAGTTACATTCTGTGGAAAAGGCCGATTAGATGGTCACTGAGAGAAACTTCTGACCTTGGTTTTTCCTTTCAGGCAATGGAAAGCAAGCTTCTGGTGGGAGGGAAAAATATTGTGGATCACACAAATGAACAGCAGAAAATCTTGGAACAGAAACGACAGGAAATTGCAGAACAGGTACAAGGAAGAACATTTGTTATTTTGTATAAAAAGCCTAGCTGCAGAACTTTTATAAAACATTGTATCAGGAGAAACCATAATAAAATTTGCCTGGGGTTAATCCTAAAATTAGATTAATGGCAATCATTAATCTCAACAGAAGAGGGAAAGGCTGGTGTCCTATTTGTCATTGTATGAAGTATGTAAAGAAGGTTTATAATAGTTTTCTTCCAGCTTTTCACGTTAAAGACTTATGTCCTGTCTTGATTGCAGCTGTCTGTAAATGAAGAAATAATTGGAAGACCTCAGAGAGCGACAGTTCAGCCATTAGCTCAAGGGAAAGATGTTTACTGTGTGCTAAATGTTATTATCTGTTAGGCGTTTTCTGTTGGTGATTCTTTAAGTGCAATGGCTAGTACAAATTGATAAAAAGGAAAAAAAAAAGAATCTAAACATGACATTTGATTCCTTTAATTGAAACTTGAGCACTTATTCACACTATCTGATTTTAGTACCAAAACCAAAGACAACGAAGAGTTAATGCTTCTGGTATTTCTAAGGCAAGAGATAGGAAGAACTAGAAGCTAAAGCAAACGCCCTGGAACCCAGGGAAGTAAAACCACCCTGAGCGTTGGTTTCGTGTATGTCAGCCTGGAGGTGGCAATGTAGTTGTGGTCTTTAATATCGTATGTCACCTTCTTCAGAAACGTCGGGAGCGAGAAATCCAGCAACAGATGGAAAGTCGGGACGAGGAAACACTAGAGCTGAAGGAGACCTATAGTTCTCTTCAGCAAGAGGTGGACATAAAGACCAAAAAACTCAAAAAGGTAAAAAGAAAATGATTCCACATCTAGTCGGTTAGGAATAAAATCAACTTGTGTGTGAAAGCAAGAGGAACATTGGCAAGTTATGACTTTGGCTCTTCTTGTCTGTTCCAGTTATTTTCTAAGCTGCAAGCTGTGAAGGCAGAGATCCATGATCTCCAAGAAGAGCACATCAAGGAGCGCCAGGAACTGGAACAGACCCAGAATGAACTTACCAGGGAACTAAAGCTAAAGTAACTCCCATCACTTCATTGCCTGCTATTAACTGTAATACAGATGGTTTCGTTGGGTGGGGAGTGGAGGGACTGCATTGCACATGCCTGTGGTACAAGTTTTAAACATAAGGAAACTAAAACATTCCTCCTTTTTCAGGGATGTATTAAGTCAGTGGGAGAGGAGGAGTGGAGAAAGTCATCTGCTAATTATGTTTCTTGTGTATTTCCCATTTTTGTGGTTGCATGTAGGCACCTGATTATCGAAAATTTTATTCCCTTGGAAGAAAAGAATAAGATCATGAACAGATCATTCTTTGATGAAGAGGAAGACCAGTGGAAACTGCATCCCATAACCCGTCTGGAGTGAGTGTACTTCTGAGCTTTTCTTGGGGTGGAATTTTAGGTCACAGAAAACCCTCTAGCTGTCAAGAACAAGGTACCCCAAACGGGGGATTGAATTGGAGATTTGAATTGGCCCTCTAGACTTCGTAGCTTCTTGCTGCACAATAAAATAAAAATTTTTATTCCTCTTGATAGGTTAAATAAAATAGGAATGTACACTTAGAAAAATTCTTGGAAGATTAGTATTTGTTTTCTAGATGAGCTCAATAATTATATGCAAAATATATGTAATAGTGCATTCACCATTAAAATAGCAGTAAATTCCTATCATATTTCTTTCCTGGTTTAGATAGGAAAGCTCTCAAAAATAATTACTATTATGAGAGCTGTGGCTTGATGCTGCCTCTTTACACAGAAAGTTCTCTACAGCAAATTTAGAAAGTTGGGTGCAGCTGAGTGCATCTGCGGTCTGTATAGTAGAAATATGTAGAAACCCTCCCCTTTGTGTAGGGAACAGATGATACAGGGTAATGATCTGATCATCTTCTCACTGACTGTAGAGAGCTGCTCCTGCAAATGCAGCCTAGGTAGTTTCTGCTCTCTTGAAACATATTTCTGTGTGTAATGTGCAGATGTTTTAGCTCATAAACTCCAAGAGGTTTGGTTTTGGTGTATAATAGACGTGAGTATCCATTTTTCTCTAGTAACCAGCAGATGATGAAACGACCAGTGTCTGCTGTAGGATACAAAAGGCCACTGAGCCAACACGCCAGGACGTCCATGATGATTCGTCCAGAGGCTCGGTACAGGGTAAGCCCAGATGTGATTATAACCTTCATGTGTTCACCTTCCAGATCAGGGGAATGTGAATTGCAGAGGGTTGTTAGTTTTTCAATGGGATGTAAATTTTTCCAGTATCCTGCATACATTTATAAAGTACTTCAGAATAAGCTTCTGGAGGGAAAATAAACTATTTGTATGAAAGCGTGCAGACTTTGATTCTGCTTTTACTGTCTCAGGCAGAGAACATTGTATTACTGGAACTTGATATGCCCAGCCGAACGACGAGAGACTATGAAGGTCCAGCCATTGCTCCCAAAGTTCAGGCAGCTCTAGAAGCAGCTCTGCAGGATGAAGATGAGATACAGGTGGACGCTTCAACCTTTGAGAGCACTTCAAATAAAAAAACAAAACCCAGGTGAGTTGGACTTTTAGTAAGCAGACTAGCCAACAGTAGAGGTACGAGTACAGTTGCTATTTGTCAGAACTTCTCATCAGTAAAGTTAAGGTGAACTTGGCTGTAAAGCAGAGAGAGAGCGAAAGGAACATAGGACAGAAGAGAAAGATGAGACTCATTAGAGAATAAATCCAGTAAAAAAATTCAGCTTTTGGAAAATTAATTTTGATGAGTAACAGGTGACATTGTTGGGGCTTTTTGTTTATTTTTTTCATTTTTACTTCTTCAGGCCTAAAACTGGAAGGAAATCAGGGGGATCCTCTTCAGCAGGCACCCATAGTTCTCAGCTCTACCCACAGTCCCGAGGGCTGGTTCCAAAGTAAAACCAGCAGTTCCTCTCCAGGGCGCGAACAGCCTTTGCCTTCTGAGAGCAGAGACAAGTAAAAACCTGCAGAGAGAACTCCCTGCCAGACTCCAGCTCCTTTCCCCTGGAGATGGCCTCTTTGCTGTTTAACTGACTTGAGCCAGTCCAAGTGCACTGAGACACAGGAACATGCGTGCTTGCAATTCAGCATTTGGCCTCTGTGGGAAACAGATTTTAGTTAGGAAATCAGAAATGCATGAGGTACGTTAAAGTGTATTAGAAGCAATGGGAAGCATGGGAATCACCTCACAGCATCACCGTCTCTCCTTCTGCACTAGCCCTTTTGCTGCACGGGGTTTTTTTGCTGTTGGGCAATAAGAAGACAGAGTTGAAAGTCATCTCAACAGAACCACCGCTCCAGAGCTCCATAGTGAGAACCAAATGAGGTTAAAAAGCAGAGGATCTGTTCAAACTTGTCTAGGTGCATAGTTTTTCCTCTTCCTGCTTGAAAGACTGGCATCATCATTTGGGGTTAAGAAGTTGGTCTGAACAGGCAGGATGGCAGTGGTCAGCGTGTACTCACCACCAGATAGCTGTGCCTCCCTTTAGAACTGTAGGAGAAAAAAGGGGTCTCGCAAGCAACTTTGCGCTCTCTAGAAAGGAAGCAATAGAAACTGAAGTCCTTTCCTTGTTTACAGGCATAAGTAAGAGCTCCTCTAAACTGACCTCCTACAGACTTCACCCCTACCAACAGGAACCACCTTGTCAAAGAATTCATCTGCATACCAGTGCCAGCTACATAGCTTTCTTCCTCTCTCTTGCCTCCATCTTTACCCCTGGCGTTTGAAACCAGTGTCCATACGAAGTCTTTAAACCTGTGGGGTGGCGTATGGCCATTTTCTCATGTCTCCCACTGTTCACAGAAAATGTAGCATTGGCTCAGAGCTATCTTCCTGGCAGGCTCACAGGGCTGGCTCTGCTCTCCCCTGTAAGCTGGGTAGAGGGTAGAGCACTGTAATGTGGAGTTGCCTTTGAGTGCACTCTTCTTCTAAGTATGGTCCCTTCCCTTGGAGGTTCAGCGTTCAGAACATTTTGTGCCTCACCTGTTCCACGTTAACTTTCCCTTTGCACCTCCCAGTCTATACAGAGCCCACTGGGAGTGAAAGCACATGTAACCAAGTCTGGGTAATGGAATCTGGTATTAATTCCAGGGGTTTTTCTTTGAAAACAAGGGAGGAAGAACCCCTGCTTTTGACGGTCTCTTCGAAAGCTGCCCTATGACTAAAACAGGCTCCTGTAACGCTGCAGGCTCCTGTGGCAGGGTAGAGGGAGGTGCAGCTGCTGCGCTGAGGACAGAGTAAGGTGTCCCTGTCTAGTGTCTCACAGCTCATTTGTAAGTTTTAGCTCACTGTATATTGAGCCTTGGGATGTCACTTTTCCTGGTTGCTGTTGGCTGTCATCCTATGAACATTTTTACCTATTTCCTCTCCCTCACTGATGACTTTGTCCAGACTGACATGTGTGAGTGTATGAGGACTTGCCTGGTTTTAGAAAGGCTCTGATGTGTGGACTCTGCCTTGTGTGCTCGCTAAGTATCCGCTGAGTGACTTCACCCAGGCTGGAGAACTCCATCCTATCTGACCCCCATGTGCAGAAGGAACCGAACGCTCAGCACAGCTCACCTCTGCATCTTGTGGGCATGGTGCCTCGGTGAGCCAGCTGCCCAGGTGGGCCCGGTTAAATGCTAACTCAGCTGCTTTGATTCATGGAGTGCTTTTCTGGACCAAAAGATAAATATATATATATACACACACATATATGCATATATATATATATTAGTTTTGGTGGAAGAAAGAAGAGTTTCCTTATAATTGAGAGAACAGGCATCTGACAAATTTCTTTCAACCTGAACATGGAAACTTGGCATAATCTTCCTTTTTATAAAGCACTGTTTATGTACAGAGAGCCTTTTAATTGGTTCTTGTTGCATAGTATAATGTCACTTTCTCTTCCCTCTCCTCCCTCTTTCACTCTAGCACATAATCTTCTGTACATTGACATTTTAAAAGATGATTGTATGGTGTAAGCGCTCAGAGAATTGAAACGAAACAAGGGTGGTCTAAAACCTGAAATGGCAACAAAATACATTTTTTTGCTGCATACATGTGCATAACAATGTACACTTATGTTTTACGTGATACACAGACACCTCTGTGTCTGCACATGCGCACACCTCCTCAGTCACTACTATTCCATAGGGAATTCTATATTAAACTCATATGCTGGAAACTCCCCTTGTGGCAGGACTGGTACAGTGGAAATTGCCGTGCAAACCTGAACTGTTCTCGTTTTAGTGTTGATAAGCTAGCTGGTTAATATGTCAGAAAGGCTCTGCTTTTAAGTCTGTAGAAATTCATTAGCAAGGTGGGTGGAAAAAGAATAAAACTGCATATTTAGTCATTGTATTTAAATTGGAGCTGTGGTTGGAGATTTGGTTAGTGTATTCATGGGCAATCTCAGAGCGTTACAGAAGCTTTTAGAGTCTCATTCCGATGGACTTACCAGATACTCAGTGGCACTGATATTAAGATAAAATACATTGTCTTAAGCTGTACAAAACATACTGAGCTCTGCGTTGAAGTTTTTAAGAAACATTCCTGCCGAGTTTGCCCCTCTCTGGGTGTTATCTGAACAATCTCGGCTTCCTGCAGGTTAATAGCCAAAGACAGGAAATCCAGCCAACTCCTGGAAGAGGCCCTCAAACAGTGTGCACCGTCGTAATTTCTTCATAGGAGTGTTTAACGTCCTTCTCATCTTTGCTCTGATCTGTATAATGGCATCTTTTTTTTTTTAAAGTGAACATGCAGCAGAAGTCGGCCCTCGGCTCTGGGAGCAAGCACCGCGTGACACTGAAGCATAGGAATTAAAGCACTTTCTTAAAAACCTTAACATAGGTCTAGCGCCTTTTTTAAACTATTTGCATGCTGCTTGAATCTTCTAAAATACATACTTCTGTCATAGCATTTTGGGCTACACTGATGCATTATACAGATCAGAGCAGAGTTGTGTTCAGTATGTTTTTTAGGTGTAGTAAGTCTGCCTTCACTGAACGTAGAGTGCTTGCCGAGTGCCAGCGAGACACCTGCAAGCCTGGATCTGTCCTCTCTTCTGTCTGTAATGGTTAACATGCACCAGATTTTAAACGGTTCAGTGCGACTCTTGTGGGTCTGTTTCTGCTGTGTTAAAACACAAATGGGAAAAGATAACCTGCAAAAGCCATAATTAGATGCAGAGATGGAACTGAACTGAGAACGCTGGTCCTGTCTGTGCTGCACGATGCGATGGTGGGTTTAACTCTGTGGTCCAGGCGCTTACTCCCTTCTTCAGTTCCCTTTCTTTTTGAAACTGAATGCCCGAGGCTCTCCCCTCGGGCACAGCTGTCCATATGAGAACTCACAGCTCCTCGGAGATACCCTGGTCTCCGCCTTCTCTTAGGTGATCTGTAGACAAAGAACCTGTCAATAGTTCTGTCCATAGTTTTACAGCTTATATTTATTTGTATCATCTCTTTTGTCTAGGAATGTAAAGTGATCCTAAAATACAACGTGTAATAAAGTCAATAAGATTTATTGCATCTATCAAAATGTGCCTGGTTTTCATTCTTAATTTGTAAGAAATGGCAGGGGTCATTGACTTGATGTTTTACAAAGGCTTCTGTTATTTTTCTTTCCCCAAAAAATGTCTCTGGGCAAACTAAATTAATATTAAACTGTAAAATGTAAACAAGAGTGGAACCACCAAACCAGGAGCACTGCAGGAGCCCTGGCCGGGGTCCATGCCTGATGGGGGTGAAGCCAGAGGGGCCTGCAGCCCGTGGTGTCTGTTGAGTTAAATAACTGGGTCAGGGCAAACCCAAGCACAAATCCAGGCTGGGCAGAGAATGGATTGAGAGCAGCCCTTAGGAGAAGCACTCGCGGTTGTTGGTTGATGAGAAGCTCAACATGAGCCAGCAATGTGCGCTGGCAGCCCAGAAAGCCAACGGCGCCCTGGGCTACATCCCCAGCAGCGTGGGCAGCAGGACGAGGGAGGGATTCTGCCCCTCTGCTCCGCTCTGTGAGACCCCCCTGCAGTGCTGCCTCCAGCTCTGGGGCCACCAACAGCAGAAGGACACGGAGTGGTTGGAGCGGGGCCAGAGGAGGCCCCGGAGATGCTGGGAGGGCTGGAACCCCTCTGCTGTGAGGACAGGCTGAGAGAGCTGGGGGGGTTCAGCCTGGAGAAGAGAAGGCTCCAGGGAGACCTTAGAGCCCCTTCCAGTCCCTAAAGGGGCTCCGGGAAAGCCGGGGAGGGACTCTGGATCAGGGAGGGGAGCCGTAGGACAAAGGGGAACAGTTTTAAATTGAAAAAGGATAGATTTAGATGAGATATTAGGAAGAAATTCTTTGCCGTGAGGGTGGTGAGCCCCTGGCCCAGGTTGCCCAGAGAAGCTGTGGCTGCCCCATCCCTGGAGGGGTTCAAGGCCAGGTGGGACGGGGCTTTGAGCAACCTGGTCTGGTGGGAGGTGTCCCTGCCCAGGGCAGGGGGCTGGAACGAGATGATGTTTAAGGTCCCTTCTAACCCAAACCATTCCATGATTCTATGTAATCCCACCGACCTCTACCCATGGCGGTTCAGGGAAGTAACCCCAGGACCCTGAAACCCGAAGAGCCGCGGTGGGGGCCGGCATCTTCCCTCCTCCCACTCCTCGCAGCTGTCGGCCGCGGACCCCCCAGCCCCGATTTGCCGGGGCCGAGGACGCCGGTGGAACAGCTGCCTACCAGCCCCGGCGGCGCCGCTTCCCCCCGGCGGCCATGAGGCGCTGTGGAAAGCAGCGGCCGCTCCCATCATGCCGCGCGGCGCGGGCGGGGCCCGCCGGGAGCTGTAGTCCCGTGGAGGGAGTGTGTGGTGTGAGGACTACAACTCCCGGCAGCCCTTGCGGTTTGTTTTC
>VYZM01021315.1:69247-85674 GCA_013398915.1 Dromas ardeola | reverse complement strand
GAGAGGTGGCGGGACCCGGGCCCGGCTCTCGGGGGGGCGGTTCGGTGTTTGGTGATAGGGCTCTCGGGGTGGGAACGGTTCGTTTTCTTCCTTTCAGCTGACTTAAGGCTCGGCGGGAGGAACCGGAGCCCCCAGGGGGAGGCCTGGCCGGCGACCGGGCGCTGCTGCTCTCAAAAGTTTGTGGTTTTGATCCCTGAGGCTGCAGGTTTCTTCCATGCCCGGACCATGAGCGGCGTGTGTCAGGCTCTCCCCGGCCTCGGGGCTGCCATTATTGCCACAGGGCCTTGTTTGGTCACTTTAGGTTTTAGGGGATGTCGCTGGGGTCCATCTTAGTCTTTTTTTTTTTTTTTTTTTTTTGGTTTTGGGGATTTGTTTTTTGAAGGCTTGAACTTCCCAACACAGAACTGCTCTGGTGATGTTCCTGTAGGTCTGTTGGAACGCTGCAATGGGAGAAGGGTAGTTTCCCTCCATGAAGCCTTTAAGCCGTGTCTGTCTTGAGCCCCATTTATAAATACGAGAAGAAAAAATAACTTCAGTGTCTTCCAGGCTGCGAGCATGAACCAGTCAGAAGTTTTATTTAAGGGGTGTATTTGGAGGTGTTTGGGCTTGTTGCTTGCCATGGAGCACTGATGGTCGCCGCTGTCTGCTCCTGCAGCTGGCTAGAAGGATCTTGCTCCCTTTGGCCCCAGCCTCGGAGCCGCTCTTTCTTGATGACATGGGGACACTGATCTGTGCAGGTACAGGAGTGCCAGTGCGTGGAGTAAGGGATGATCCGACCACCTATGGCTGGTGTGAAGGGATCTCTGCGGTTTTCTCCCCGTAACCCCACCAGTGGTACTCAACTTGCGAGGATATGGGCATCCTTGCTGTGTAGCGTATGGACATCTGTAGAAAGGGATGTACAGGCCTCGAGGGTGTTTTGTTTCCTCGTTTTTCCTTGTGTGTGTGTGTTTATTTTGGTTTTGCCTGGCCAGGTTATGCATCGGGGCACATAAACATTCGGAAGGAACAGTATGGATGAGTCCAGCTGAGACTTGTATCTGGTATATGAGGGTATTCGAGTTAGGTCTTGGTGCTCCTCCTGCGTAAGATGTCTTTGGCTGTCAGAGTGTTTTCTTACTGCTTGCCAGGAGGAAACCTAATCAGACAAGCATCTGTCTTCCAGCAACTTTCATAATCTTTTGTGTGTAAATTATAATATTGTCGACCTACATGACTTTGCTTGAAAAACTGTTAGAGAACGTAAGGCGGCCACTGTAGAACTTCACTGCAGGAATCTGGTGGTCTCAGTAATTCATGGTGCATTTCTCTTTGAGGTCCTGGTTATGGGAGCCAAGCGTGTCACTACAGGTGGCAGGGATGCTTTCCTGATAGGTGGCCTCGGTGGCAGAGGCAGTGCTAGAGGACCTTGCACAAAGTCGTCTCATTCAAATATCCTGAGCTCTAATGGGTGAAAAAAATAGGTATTTATAGGCTGCCCAAAGCAGCACACGAGACTGTGACTCTAAAGCTGCCTCCTAACACACCTCCTCGCCCTCATTGTGCGATGGGGAAGGGATCTCTTCACACAGCTCCTCTCAACTGTCTTTTGGGCAGAACCTCAGGCACAGTGGGTGCATGAGGTATCTAAGCCTGAGCAGCATCTTAGAGCCATTGATGAACCAGAAATAGAACGATCTCATACTAGATTATCCACTTAGAGAGACCTACAGTTGCGTAGCTGCACTTCCAGCTTGCAGGACTGATTGTAAATCCACTAAAAATAGATCTTTATTTAACACTAGTCTTACACATGCTCCCTGTCAAAATGCTTTTAATTTTCCTTTCTGACGTGCACTATTGTATTTTGTATTCCTCTTGATGTTTCTGAAAATCATAGGCAAAAGCGCTTTTCAGTGCTGCTGCACCTACAGAGCTAATACTATGCACGTTCCATATAATAAGCCTTTAAAGATTCATTTTAACACGCAGAGACATAGGACTATTCAACAAGTGCTGTCAGAGCTAGATATCTAGTAAATTAATTAGGGCAGTGATATAAACTTCCGTAATTAGGGACATAGGAACTGTTGACTTATCAGTATTTTTGTGAATAGTGGAGGGGAGGAAAAAAAAATCCTTCTTGGGGTAATGAATAGCTAATGTTGTTTAAGTTGTAGCTCCTGATGGAAGGTTGATGTGTCAGGCTGGAGAGGGACGGAGGACCGGTGCTGGAGACTGGGCTTTGGTGGCTAAAGCCGCAGGATCTTCTCTCCCCTGGTTCTTCCATTAAGCAGTCTGTACACTTAATATAGCTGTTGATTGGAAATTGTTCCCCTGAGCGTAGATTCTTTTATCTTTATGTAAATGCCCGTTCATGCTCAGTTTTAGGCTGTGTATTTTTCTTGCTGTGTCTGCCGCTTGAGAGAGGCTTTAGAAGCTGTGAAGAATTTCCTTATTTTTCAGAACAGGCATGTTCCATTTTGTGGATCTTGCACTCAGCCCAGGAGTGATGTGTTTCCCCTTGTCAGCTGCCCGCTCCCTTTGAGTGACGGGGGGTGACAGTTCACGAGGAAGGCATGGAAACGTTGTAACCTATGGAGATTTTTTGATTAGTGAAGGAAAAAGTGTGATGGAGCTGTATTGACTCAGCATGAAAATTGTTTACTCTCTCTGAATATGGCTTACCACTTTCTTTGATCTTTTCTTTAAACTCTTTGTGTTTTCATTGTGTTTTATCTCAGATTACATAGTTCTCAGATTTCCATCCCCTACCAGGTTCGCACCACCAATGCTTACAATCTTCAAGCATCTGAAAAATACATGTTGGGTGGATATGATTGAAGAAATTCCTTTTTATCGTGAAATATAGTTGAAGTGCAGAACTACAGTGACATGGGTTGGGTTTTTCTTTACTTGCAGAGGTTGGAGATGGTATGGAAACGCAAATGGTGCCCTGCACAACATTTTTTTGCAAATGTCCTGTTAGTGCAACCCCAGAAGGCAGACTGCAGGCTTTGTGCCATGCCACGGTGCTGCAGTGACTCAGTTTTAGATGTTGCTGATACAAATTGGGGCATTTGGGTTCCTCCACTGGCTTCTTGCACAAGTCAAACTGAAAGGCAACATTGTGTTGCTCACTCTTCTAAAGCATGGTGACAAATGAAATCAGGCTTGTGCATCATCGTGGCCATTAGGTTAGGGGAATTTAGACCACAGTTACGTTCAAAAAGTTCCCGAGTGAATACCCGCTGCTGCTTTTCTTGGATGTTTCAGGCCATGTCCTGTGCCTCCATCGCAGACTTTTTGCTCGATCAGACCCAGAGGTCTGTTGAGTTCGGTGTCTTTTGCATTTGAGAGCAGCACTGTCTGCTTCAGTGGAAGGCACAGGAGTCGGCGCGTGTTAGGCAGCTGTAGGGTAATCTGTTCCCAAAGAAACATCGTGGTTTACATCTACTGCAGCTTATTTTTGTTCATTGTTTCCTGTTTATGTGGGTAATCTTCTTATCCACAGAAATGTCCGGTCCTCTTTTTGAATCCTTGAGTTCTTGCTTCTAGACATTTTGGAGCAGTAAGTTCCACAGGCTTAAAAAAAAAAAAAAGTAATAGCCTCTTTAGTTCTTTTCATGAAAGTGACAATTCTATTCTTCACATAATATGTGAAAGGATGAGTCGTTATTTATTGTATTGCCTTTTTAATATCTGATTTTACTCATTTTCTTTCAAAGGCAAGCAGTCTAAATCCTTTTAGTGTCTCTAGCCGTAATTTTTTTCCACATCCTTTATTGTTATTGTTGTCCTTTTCTGAATTCTGTCCTTCTCTGACAAGAATTCTGACTCTTACCCATGGTACGCTCCTTGAGGTGGCGCGAAGATGAAATGAACGCAGTAATCCAAGGAAGGTACGCTATTGAATTCTGTAGTTGTACAATAATACTTTTATTGGCAGAAAAATACTGGATGCTTTGTTGAGAGGTAGGAAGGTGTATGGCAGGGAGAAGATTTTACACCATTAAAGGTCACTAACCACTGTACAGTTCTGAAGGTTGAATGCAGCAGCAGCTCGGTCTAATGTATATTGAAGTCTGTGGTAAAGCTTCCCCTGGTTTGATGCTTTGGGGTCAAGATTCTGTGGCTTTTTCTCTCCTTTGTGTTTGTATTTCAGTTAATTAGGGACCAGATGGAGGGATGCCTTTTGTGATGCTTACCGTGATCTAATCTTGAGGTAGCCTGAAATTTTTAGCATGTGTCTTCTGCAGATGAATCAAGTTTTAAGAAGCATATTATTGGAGCTGAACCGCAGCTTATGGAGTAGTTCTGTGAATGCAGAAGCAAATTCTGTAATGACACATGGTCTTTCTGTCTTTTCAGGTGCTGGAAAATTACTCTGATGCTCCTATGACCCCAAAACAGATTCTGCAGGTCATAGAGGCTGAAGGACTAAAGGAAATGAGGTTAGTATTGATGATCTTGTCTAAAACATAGTGTGGACCATGGGGGAGGCTGTATATGAAGGCTTGTGTTGCTTCGTGCAATTCTGTCTCATCTCCAGCCTGCTTTTCTTCTTCCTTTTTTCTCTTTTCAGCATGGCAATTTCAGATGACAGTATAGACAGTTCCATACAGACTGTGTTTTGTGGGTTATTTTTTTCTTTGACAATAACTGGAAGCTGTTCTTGGATTTTTTGATAACATACAGAGTCCCCTTCATCCATCTATTGTGAAATAAATGCCTATTGCAGCTCAGACTCCTGCATTGTGTTGTACTTACCACTTGTATGGTTCTCTCATAAGTAGCTCCTAGTAGTTTCTGCTATGGTGACTCCAGTTTGAGAACGGTTTACATTTTGTCTCCTGATGCTTCATTTCTAGAGCAGACATTATGTTTTAGAAGACGCAAAAAAGTCTTTATTTTTTTTATTGCTATAGTGGTTTCTGCTCAGATTTTCAAGCACTGTGATAGCACAGCTCATGCTGTTGTGGCTTTTGACATTGTACAGAGGAGATACCCATTTCAACATGGGTTTTATATGGAAAAGAACCTGATATGGAGCCTCGGAAACAACAGGAGTGGGAGACTGTTTTCCTTGGTTAAGTTCCTGTGAACTTCCATCTGTTTTTGTGACAGTAATCGGAGGGAAATACAGTGTGTCTTGCAGATCAAAGAAAGCAGGTAACCATGATAGTCCAAATGCCTCAGTTAGTGCTGTGTGACAAAAAAAAAAAAAAAAAAAAAGTTTGACTTCTAGAGACAGAAAAAGCAGTCTCTTTTGGCTGCTGCCCATTGATTGACTTCTGGGGAATCAGATGCATGGACCGTTTCTAGTCTTGCTTCCCCCTCGCCTTGGTTCTGTGGACTGTTTTCCACCGTGGTGTTTGTGTTTCCTGAACCTGTACTTTACCCAGCTACAGAAGGTAAACTGATTTCTTCTGGGACCTAACACCTCAAAATGTTAGCTTGTTTCTGCTCCTTATTTGTGTCTGAAATCAGGAAACAGCTGGGATGGTTTGAATAGTGAAAACTGGTGATGCATACAGAGGTGTCGTGTGTAGGAGTTGCCATTGTCTGGAGAGGGACGATGCTGGCGTGTGTTGCTGCATCGATATCCGAGCTGTGGAACACCCACCTGCCGCTGGCGATCCTCGCTGAGTAGATCTTCACTGGTTTAGATACGGACAGTGGTTTCACAGCTCTGAGTAGAATTCAGACAGGCTTTTAAGGAGGACTTTATAGCTTTGTTTTAATCAGTACTCTGCACCTTTCTTACATCAGTCCTTTCACTTGAGTAGGTAGTTGAAGATCTACGTGCATAGGCTGTCCTCTGCTAAAGGTAATAGCAGGTCTCTTCACACATATGAATTATCTCGGTGCTCTCCCAGTTTTGACAAGTGACCTGTCACAGTACATAACTAAAGACCAGACTTTGGAGCATGTGTCAAGTTAAATTCCACAGAGCTAAATCGCTCCTTAAAGGTCGGTGTTTTTCCCTCAGGATATCTGCTTTTCGTTCCCTGGCCATTAATTCTCTGCTTTAAGAAAAGACTGTTTTTTTCAGAGCGTAATTGTTCACAGAATAAAGGCAGTGATCCCGCCTAGCTAAATATGCAGTGGACTTTGCTGGTACTTGTATAGAAGCCCTTCCTGAAACTCCATTTCCTGAAGGAAATAGCTTGGTGGCTCGAGATGTTTTTCCCTTTGAATCGATCCTGAGCCAATGTTCCCTGGTTTGGGGGCACGCTGGTCTGTTGGGGGGGCTGTGTCCTTACGGGTGGGAGCGATGGTCTTGCTCGAGCCAGGACACTTGGGCTCAGCACCATAGCCGAGTTCTAGCTCCTACGAGAGTTTTAATAGTTGGCTTTTTTCTCAATTCAGGGAAAACTATTTATTTTGCTATTCCAAGAAAGTGTGCTCTGTGCCTGGTTAGCGTGTTTGGAGCCTTCTGTTAGACACAGAAGGGAAACCACTGTCTAACAGGACAGAAGGCTGGAAATTTTTTTCGTAGTATCTAAAAGTGATACAGGGTAATTTTGTCTGTTGCCGAGGCTTGTGAAGAAATGTCCAAAAAATAAGCGCATTCGGGGGGAAGCAGAAATTGTTCTGAGTTTTCAATTTGAGAGTGGTTTGGTTTGAAATACTTTGTCTCGATCCAGTTTTCAGTTTCACTCTTAATAATAACGAAATCGAGACTGCTTTAATGTCTCTTCTAGGTAACTTTCTGCCTGTACATGTGTGACGTATTGGAAAACACGAGATTACGTGGCACAGAAGTTCCATCAGTGTGAGCGTAGGATGGTTACTTTAACCAGGGTGTTACATAGGACTTGACAAAGTAGTGCATCGGATCTATTATATCTCGCTCCACTAGTGCAGTTTTGTCTGTGACATGTCAGGGGAGACATTCCAGAAACACATATGTGTACAATTTATGCTGGTTTTGTTTACATCTTTCTACTGCTGAATAAATATGGGTTTTTTGTAAAGTCGATCCAACTGTGAAAGTTTGAAGCAGAGAAAGGGAAGAAACAGGTAATAAAAATCAGAAATGTCAAAAAATGGCTGAGAGTAACTTTAAAATTGGCATAACGTTTCCTGTTTTCTGCCGATTACTTTGCTGTGCTGTGTTGAGGATGATGTGCAGGTCAAAAAGGCAAACGGTAATACTGCTCTGACTGAAGTGCCCCTTCCCGTAAAGTTAATGAGCATTAATGAGCGTCGTCCCTGTTCTCCTCAATCAGCTAAACGATGCCCATTTAAACAGGTCTTTCAGGCTGTTTTCTTGATAAGGCCATTTCTTAAAACTTAACTGTTTTCTTTCTTTCTTTTCTCTGTTTCAGTGGCACTTCTCCCCTAGCCTGCCTCAACGCCATGCTCCATTCCAATTCAAGGGGAGGTGACGGACTCTTTTACAAACTGCCTGGACGCATCAGCCTTTTCACGCTCAAGGTAAATGCTGAGCTGAGGGTCGAGGTGTGAGTTCTGCTTGTTATGCACAGCTGGGTGTTAAACTGCCACTGAACATCATAGGAGCTGAACGTGCTGCATGTGAGATCATCATGTGAAAGAGTGTCTGGAATTCTTTATTTTTTAGAGCTTGTACCTTTCAGCTATATTCAGCCATATATGATAAATTCCTTTAAAAAAAACCCTATTATTTCTTGAACCGCACAAGCAAGATAAATCCTCTTATTCCAGTACTTGGTGTCCAACTCAGGTGGCTGCTTATCGAAACAGTCCCATTCACTCTTTTTCTGCCAGCCACAAGGGAACACAGCCAACCAATAAATTAAAGTGGTCCAAGAGCTTGTAGCTACACGTAAAATCTTGATAGGAAAATGTATATTCATTCCTCTTGTTGTTTATTTTGTGTTCTGCTCCATTCTGTGTATATTTAGCGTCACCATTTTCCTCAGATCTTGAAGTCTCTCTGGAATGTGTTTTAGTTTATTGTCCCTGTAATCTTAAATGTTGAAAACGTTTGCGGTCTTAGGCTTTTCTTTTGCATTGTTTTGTACTGTTGGATTCCCTGATAAATATCAGCTTGATAGACAACAGGTATCTCAGCCTTTGCATTTGCATCTTTTTTTCTGCTGTCAGAAAATTGTGTTGAATTGCCATATTTTGCTCAAAACAGGTGGAATTTAAATGGCTTTGATTATACAAGTAGTAAACATCTTCTAAACTTACTATCTTAGTAGTTGGCTACTCTGATGCTGCCTGTTCTTTCACAGTAAGAACGAGATATTTCTCTTTGTAAGAAACTGCTTGCTTGCAGAAAAGTGCAACAAATTATTAACCTTACATATTTTGGATATGTTTGAGTTACTCACCTAGGAGGTGTCTATGAAGTGTGCTAATAGTTTAGATGACTTCTGTTCCACTGTGAGCCCAAATATACCTGAAAATGTCTTTCTGCATCAAGGATTAAAATTGGGAAGATGAAAAAAATAAAGCTTAAAAACTACATGCACTAAACCATCTGTTCCACTTGGTTTAAGTCGAATTGGCGGGAGGGAGGACTGTAGCCACCCCGGTTCTGTTTGCCTGTTTAGAAGGATGCCTTGCAGTGGTCTCGGAACCTGTCTGTGCCAGAAGGGGAGGAGCTGGAGGATACAGCAGATGCAGAAAGTTGTGAGTCCAATGAAGCAAGCACTGTGAGTGGTGATAATGATGGTAAGTGTCTGATGACATTAATCTTAAACTATAGGATCTACTTCGGTGTCTGACTGGGTGCCCGTCTCTTTCAGTGTCTCTTGATGACACCTCCTCTAACGCCTCATGTTCCACGGAATCTCAGAGCAAGGGACCTGCTACTACCAGGGAGAGCTACAGAACCGCCTCCCAGGTAGGACAAAGTGGGACTAATGGGAAGCACGAGGCCTCTCAAGGGGAGCTTTTGTTACTGTGTGATAGTTGGATTAGTCTGACAGGGACTGGTTGTGCACAGGTGCCTCAGAGAGAGTTACGGGGCTGTCTCATCAGGTGGGGAGTTTGCAGTGTGGGGAGGGATCGTATACAGGGAGGTAATTTTGAATTCTCTGCTATTCATAAATGTAGTGGCACCTGAAGATTTACCTAGGAGCTAAGTATTTTTTTAACTGGGAAACAGGCTGCTTAAAATCTTATTTTACCCTTCCACAATGTCTTTGTTCCTTTGTTTTGTTTTTCATTTCTTTCTGGACCGCAGACAACCAAACAAAAGAAAAAGACTGGTGTCATGCTGCCACGTGTTGTCTTAACACCGCTGAAAGTAAACGGGGCACACATGGAGTCTGCCTCCGGTGAGCATTGCTTTTGTTGTGGTGGTTTTCTAATGACTGCATAGATAGCTTTTAATCAGTTATCCCTAGTTATCTGTAAGTTTGCCTGAGGATTTCTTTAACACTTGATGAGAATGCGTGTGACTGTATATGTTTAACTCCATCAAAATAGTTGGTAACTGGGCAATACCCTGTAATAGTGGATCTGTTATTAGCAGATAATTCTTGTATGTTAAACCACTCTCCCAAGTTGGGCTTCTGCTATTCTTCATGAAATTGTTTTGCTTTTAGGCTTCACAGGAAGGCATGCTGATGGGGAGAGCAGTAGCACATCCAGCAGCAGCAGCAGCTCTTTGGCCCTGTGCAAAGCTACCTTGCGTAGTAGAACGGAAATAAACAGGGATCCTCCGCAGCTTCTGAGAGGTATCCGAAAGCCCACAGCTGGTAGGTGCTTCAGATTAAAGTTAGAAGAATAATTGTCCCTAAAAGCAGGCAATGTTGAAGTCTGTGTATATCTGAGAAAACACCAAGGTTCTCTTCCTTCGGAAGGCATGTGATGATCTTAAGGCTCGCAAGATGGACATTCCTCCCTGAACATTAGTGAGACAGTTGTTTAAAAGTTTGCCTACTCTGCCTAGCAGTATTGAGAATTGTACCTGAATGTGACAAAAATGTGACCTCATATCAAAATTCCAGATGCTTGTCTATTAATTACTGTGTTTGAGAGTCTTTCTTCGTACTGGAATACTATGGTCTTTTCTCATATATCTTGCTGCTTTTGCTGTAGTAGTTTAACATGAATTTTTTGCCCGTAATTCTGAAATGCTTTTATACAACAATGTTTATTTTATTTGCCTTTCCTTAAACTACAGGGCAAATGAAACGAAACAGGGGTGAGGATATTGACTTTGAAACACCTGGTTCCATTCTTGTCAATACAAACCTGCGAGCTCTGATAAACTCCAGAACCTTTAATGCGCTCCCATCACACTTCCAGCAGCAGCTGCTTTACCTCCTTCCAGAAGTTGATAGACAGGTATGAGGGTGCAGCACTGGGGTGTTTTCCATTCACTGCATTCCCTCTTGCATGTGGAACAGTTGGAGCAAATGTTTTCTGTTTGTCCCATTAGGTTGGGGCTGACGGGCTGATGCGTCTCAGTGGCAGTGCTCTGAATAATGAATTCTTCACCCATGCTGCGCAGAGCTGGAGAGAACGGCTAGCTGATGGTGAGTGGGTTTGCTTTCCTAGGTGTCTGGAGAATTAGGTACTCATTTTATGGGAATTTAGTCCAGCTTTGCAATGTATCTGGCTATGTTGCCCCCAACTTTTCTTTTTTCTTTAAAATCAAAGATGTGTTTTCCTGTGGTGCCATGAGACCTTCTGAACAAAGTGATGGAGAAGTGGTGGAGATGTAAAGTAGTGCCAGACTTATCTTTCCTTAAATGGTGGCCTGTGTCTGGTAAAACATTGGTGGGGTTTTTTTTCAGACTCTCTTGAGGCTGTGTGACCGTTGCCCTTAAGGAGTTGCAGGCAGCACGTGGATCCATAGTAAAGTGGAGAGCAGGGCGATAACAGAAAATATGTCCTTTGTATATATAGCTACTGTACCATACTGTTAAAACACAAAAGGTTGCATTTGCAGAATGAGTTTCGTTTGGAACTGAATTTCAGTCTCTTGCTTCCACGTAGGTGAATTCACCCATGAGATGCAGGTTCGAATTCGTCAGGAGATGGAAAAGGAAAAGAGAGTGGAGCAGTGGAAAGAGAAGTTCTTTGAGGACTACTATGGACAAAAGTGAGAAATTTTTACCGCATCTGTCCTGTTTTATCTGTGTGTGTGCAGGTGGCAGAGTGTGTTTCTGCATGTGCATACCTGAGAAGATGGAGCATGAACTCCTTGAAAAAATACCGGTTGTGGGGTGAATCACTCAGACTGTTGCTCCAGGGAAATCCTTAGCGGGAACTGGCTGGGTCACAGCAGAATTTTGTAGCCTGTCTATTTTGTTTCCAAGACAAGTTAATATTACTTGTTTTCCATCACAAATCTTTACATTTTCTTATTTTTCTCATTCCGTGGGATAGCAAATGTATAGGTTATCTCATTGCAGACTGACTTGATGAGGTTTTGACGAGTCTGTGTTTTGTATTCTGTATGGTACTATGTATAGTGGTGACAGTACAGCTATAAGGAAAAGATGAAATGCTTAAATTAGGATGGCCTTTAGCTTTTAGCTAGTTTTTATGTTTGCCTCACAGGTTGGGCTTGACCCAAGAAGAATCCCAGGAGCAGAATTTGGTGCAAGAAGATGCTGAGAATAGGACAGGACTGTCTGTTAAAGGAGAAGCAAGACTGCCACGTGGTCCTTCGACACGGCAGAGAGATGGACACTTCAAGAAACGCACCCGGGCTGACCTGCGATGCAGAGCCAGGAGGAGCCTGTACAAATTGCGTGAACCCGAGCAAACAGAGGCTTCCAAAGAGACTGCTTCTGTGGGACCAGATTCCTCTCTTCATAAAGAGACAAAGCCTGAGACAGACCTGAAGAAAGACGATCTGATGAGCCCTTCGGCCGCAGTACTGAAGCCAGAGAGTTCAGAATCGCACCTCTCTCCAGAGAGTTCCAAATTACACAGTAAATCAGAAGATCTGTCGTTGGCAGCTGCAAGCAGAATTCCCAGTTTGCCCCAGGAGAACTCTGCTCGGGAGCCCAAGGACCAGAAGAGGAAATGCTTTGAGGAGGCTGCCTCTGCGTCCTTCCCCGAAAAGAAGCCCCGGCTTGAAGATCGTCAGTCCTTTCGTAACACAATTGAAAGTGTTCACCCAGAAAAGCCACAGCCTACTAAAGAGGAGCCAAAAGTCCCACCCATCCGGGTAGGAAAGAGAATTATAGCTGCTTGGTATCTCAGGGCTGTCATGCTCAGTAGCATCAAAACATTATTAAAATGTCAAGTGTTGGCATCTTAAGAGAAGAAGTGGAAGGGTTTCATTGGTAGGGCTGGCTAAGTACCTCTGACTACCACAGTTTACTATCTTATTTAGACAGGCAAAGAATGGAAAATCATTCCAAGGTCTTTGCACAAGAGCACAGGGTAACCTTGACTTACTCTGTTAGTTTGCATTTCTGTGGATACAGAAATCACTTTTTCTAAAACTAGCTGACTTGTTGCAAAAGAGACCTTCAAATCATAGTCTTTATCCTGTGTAATTTCTCAGTTCCTTTCCTTTTGGGCAGTATCTTACTATTCCTTCTGACTTTTCCCATTTTGACTAGAGGTATCCGTCTTGTTAGCTTCAAGGTGGTCATCCTGATGTAAAGGAGACCATTTTGATTTCTGAAGGTCTGAATGCAGATCACTCATTTCGTATTTGTCTGCTGGCTCTGGTAAAACAATGTTAATATTAAGTGAGCTTTACTCATCGCATGTCGGAGTGTGTAAGCAGAGGTTACAGGGAGCATGCTACTTCTCAGCCAAAATCAGTTTTTAAGTTGGATTTTTAATTTTTTTGTTGAATTCTTGTGGTAAGAACTGTGATGCGCAGATGCTAATAAAATGCATTTCACTGTTTGAAAGTGGTCAAATATTAGAGCTAAGTGCTTTTCCCTTTCTTTCAGATTCAACTTTCACGTATTAAACCACCCTGGGTGGTTAAAGGTCAGCCCGCTTACCAGATATGCCCCAGGATCATCCCCAACACGGAGTCCTCCAGCCGGGGCAGGACTGGGGCCAGAACACTCGCAGACATTAAAGCCCGTGCTTTGCAAGCCCGAGCCCAGCGAGAAGCTGCTACAGCCGCCATTGGAGGTGGGGGTGGCCCAGGTGGAGGGAGAAGCAGCACTGATGAAGGAGGCGGTGGAGGAGAATGCAGCAGCCATACAGAGCACAGGAGATCAAAGAGAACTCATGGAAAGCGTTCGTCAGATCTACAACGAACACAATTACTGTCGTCTCTCCATCTGAATGGAGAAAAGGTGAACTCTGAGGTGGCTGCTCAGGAGGCTAACACGAATTCCTTCGTCTCTTCAAGACAAGACTCCGTTTCCTCAAAGAGTGAGGGAACTGGCACTCTGGAATGCACTGCAGGCTCAGGGGAAGCTCAACCTGGTGATGGTTCACCTAGAAGGCAGCTCTGTGATGCTTTGACTGGGTCATGCTTAGACAATGCAACTTCTGAGAGGCAGGAGGGAAGCCCTGAGCATCTCCTCTGTGACCCAAGGACCGAAACCCCACCTTCTGTTGCATCACAGGAGAGGCAAAGTACAAAGCTGAAACGTGTGGTTCCTCCAGTAAACGGTCTGTCGTGTTCTCAGGTGCAGGGAGCTGTGGTCAGTCCTACGGGAGACGGGGTTGTGTCAGAACTCAAAGCTGTTAGTGCTCCCGCTGTACTGCTGGATTATCATTCTGACGTAAAGGAAAATTCCTCCAGTTGTCCTGCTCTTCTGCCAGAGTTGTCATCAGGCGGTAAAGAATGCCACGAGCCAGAAATTGTATCTAGATTTAGATTTAATGGCTCTGAAACATTTGTGGAAAAATCTGTCACCGATAGTGATAACTCCAAAACAGTGACTAGCGGAGTGGAGAAAGCAGTCCCTGTGCTGTATAACTTTTCACACCTGCAGGCAGAGAAAGAGAGTGATGGCAAACTAAGTAATGAAGAACAGAGCACAGAGTCTCTGGGGAAACACTCTTTACACGATGACTTTATTTCTCAGAATAGGATAGATACCTCTGAAAAACTTCTGCAGCTGAGGGAGAGGTGCCCCAGAACAGAACCAGAAAATGCACGTCAGCCACTGAGAGAGACTCAAGAGTTCAAGACAAACGGAGACGATGAAATACAGAGTACACACAGTGAAACAACAGATACTGCTTCGGATTTTGAAGGTGATGTCGCTGATGAGAATATAGAGATGGATATATGTTTCAGAAGTGTCAGCTGCAGGGAGGTGGCTGGGAAAGACTCCTCCTGTCACAGCAGCACTGAGAGATGTGGTAGGATTAGATCAAAAACATCTGTGGAAGCAGATAGTCTGGCCTACGTTGTGGACTTCCCTGCAGTCACAGTGAGGAGCACTGCACCTCCAGCTCAGAGACGGGGACCACATGCACCAATGCCCCAGAAACCCGAGCGGCCGACAGGTTCTGCTCGTCCCGTGTCCTCTATTGAAACCAACAACCCTTTGGTGATGCAGCTGCTTAAGGGGAACCTTCCACTGGAAGAAGTTCTCCCAGTATCTCAAGCCAACATCAAGCTGGAAATTACACAGCCACCGCTGGACAAGCAGTCGGAAAGCCTCTCCCTGCAAATGGAGAGAGGTAGCAGTTGCTATTTTGGCAAAGAATCTTCTCCAGATGTAGGAATAAAGACGAGTGCCCTAAGCAGGAGTGATGACTTCCACTCGATGAGATCTTCCGTAGATCCCCAGGAGAAGAAGTGCGGATCAGGGGCAGCATTGCCTAGGGCAGAGAATGCGGAAGATCAGTCTATTCCAGAAAAACATTCCAAAGTTGGCTTGACTTTAAGCTGCCAAGACCAACTGGCAAATGTGGCAAGTGCCTCTCAGAAGCCTGAAGATGTGGGCCCTCAGGAAAGAACATTTTCTTCCTGTAGCTTTGAGGAGCAAAAGGAGTTGCCCAAGGCCCATCGGGTGCCACAGCACAACCCGTTAACAAGTGTCATCACAAATAAAAGTCCGGAGGAGCTGAACACCTCAACAGAGCCTCGGTTTTTATCTCCAGCTGTAACTTCTCTTGGTCCAAATCAGACAGAGGGTACATCGGTCAATAAAAATTACGTTGGAATTCAAGGCAAGAAACTCTTTGGTTCTGGTTTTCCGTGCAACCCCAGTGTTAAACTACATCATTCCAGGGCTTTGGATCAAGTTTTGGCCATGGGAACCTTGTCCCCCAGCAAACAGATTCCTCTGAACAAGAGCTGTGCGTCAGGAGAAGGAATGCCGGGTCCAAGGGAAGAATGGACTTCAAAGCAGCACCCCAACACTCTGGGAGGAATTAAAAATGAGAATGTGCTGGCCTGTGGCAGCTCAGCCAAGAGCAATGCGGAGAACCGGAAGGATGCAGCACAAAACCCTGTGGAGCTGACTGAGCATTTGCAAAGTGTTCCGCTGGTTATGGACTTGCCATTTTTTAAGTTTTCGAGGGAACCAGGAAAAGGACACAATCACCCTTTGGAGCCTTCTTCCATACCCTCTCAGCTCAATATCAAGCAAGCATTTTATGGGAAGCTTTCTAAGCTGCAGTTTAATTCCACCAGCTTTAATTATTCATCCAACACTCCAGCTTTTCCCAGAAGTCTTGCTGGAAGCATGATGCAGCTAACCCACAAAGCGAACTTTGCTGCAAACCATAATACGTCCCTCTCCGTGCAGATGTTTGCTGATAGCAGCAGTGTTGACGAGATATCGTTCAAGTGCTCGTGCAGCCTTAAAGCCATGATCATGTGTAAAGGCTGTGGGGCATTTTGTCACGATGACTGTATAGGGCCCTCTAAGCTTTGTGTATTGTGCCTTGTGGTGAGATAATAAATTATGGCCATGGGACAAATTGTATATTCAGTGTGTGTATTTTGATAACGACTGATCCTAAAACCTGTACACAAAATACTATTCTGTTTATAGTAGAAATGCTATTACACTTTGTTTCGGTGAGGAAAGTTGACTTGCCTTCCCACTAAAAATCTACAGTGCAAAACCCTTTCTTGCTCACGGTTACACTCCGGTCTCGGTGGGCTGCGTCCCACTGGAGCGATCCTTCTGCTTAGTGCTATTGTGGAAATACTGGTTGTGCTCTGGTACACGTCCTGAGGCTAACACCTGAGCGAGAGGCAGTTTGCTGTGGCGATCCGTGGACCCTCTGTCGAGGAAATCTTTACATCCAAAGGAACTGGAACAGGGTGTTTTCTATTTCAGGGCTGCGCTAGGTGAGGCCCTACAGTCTTCCACTCTCCCCTTCTGCCATCTCCATTCTCGGTTTGCGTGGGAAGTACCGCTGTACAGTTACGTGTCAGCAAGGAGCTGCTCCGCAGCGACGGTTCTGTACGGTCTTTGGATGCTACAGCAGAACGTGGTGCCCGGTAAAGCACTCCGCAGGTGGCTGTAGAGCCGGATCCAGCTAACCCTATCCTGGATGGAGCCAACTCGGAGGATGCAAGAAGAGAGAGAAAAAAAAAA
>VYZM01021315.1:36917-61962 GCA_013398915.1 Dromas ardeola | reverse complement strand
GTCATCGGACTACGGTTTTTCCACACTTTGGGAATTGTGGGCTCGTTCCAGGACTGTGAGCAGGGAGTGGGGGGAGGATCCTGGGCCCTGGAGAGGATTTTGTCAGTTCTGCTGCTGAATGTCGCCCGTCTCTGTCGTCTGCAGAGGCGCGAGCGGCTCGCCGCGCTGAGCTCGCTTTTCGGGCAGAGACTCGGCATTAGCCTTTATGACACCCATGCGGTTCCTGAACGGTTTATTCTCCTGGTGCTACCCCAGGGCTGGTTTCACAGGGACCGGTGAAGAACCAGCCGGGTGCAGCGGGGTGGGGGCGAGCTGCCGCCCAGCAGCAGGACCCCGGCGGATCCGCTGGACCTGCCGCGTTGGGTCCAGCCTCCTCGGCGCGATCCACGCGTCTGCGACACTCACCGTCCCCCAGGCCCAGCTCGGCCAGTCCTGGAAGAAGCCCACAATGGAGTGTGAGGTAGAGTACGGATGGTGACAGCAAGACAGTGTTTCTCGGGTATTTCCTTCCTTCCTTCCTTCTCTTATCTGCAATGACTTAAATGAGTGCGAGACGTCCTTCTAGGCGGAGGTCTGCTGAGCTTGCCGAGTCTCTCGGGAGATTTAGACCCCACTGCTGCTACGGGACTGCTTAGAACGAAGGTCTAAGCAGGACGCTTGCTTGCTCCGTCGGTCAGCTGCCACCTACGCTTACTGGAGGTCGAGCAGCCTCGAAGTCTAGGGCTGGATGGCAAACTTGCTCCCTGTGGGACAAGGGCTCCCCAGCGAAACAGGCAGAGCTGCCTGGAAATTAGTAGTGTAGTGATATGGAATGTGTTATTTCACAGGAATAAATTCCTTCTGATCAGACAGACAAAAAAACTGGCAATCTGTACAAACTCAAAAGAATCCATTTTCAGAAAAATAAATTACTAAGGGGAGAGGAGGGTCCATTTCTCAATAAATATGTGATTCAGCTCACCTAAGACTTGGAAATTATCTGGGGATGGGAATCTAACATTTGGGTCCACAAAGGTTATTCTAAATACATCTGCAGCCCCAAACCTCCCCAGGCTCCCTTCTGCCCTTGAAAGTCCCACATCCTTCCAAGCCGCAGGTTTGGCTTCTGGTCGGCCGGACGCACGGGTGTCGGTACGGTTCAAAAACGTGTCCTTGTGCCTGAAGTCCCAGGTGCTTGGAGTGTAAAAGAAAACAGGTCTTTTGGATTCCACCTTCTAAAACTACATGTACCCGCCGTTTCACGGGAGGACGATGGTGGTCCTGAGCAGGACACCGCTGGGAGCCTCTTTCTAGCAGGTATAAATTGTCTTCTCGACAGAGGAGCGACGCAGACACAGGGAGTCAGTTCTGCTGTAAAATGAGGTTTTCCAGTTCGTCTGCAGATCGAAGCAGAAACGCCGCCGACTCTCGGTAACCGGCGATCAGCTGCCGCACCGCGCTGATCTCCGTGGGGCTGAGCTGGGCAGCCTGCATTCCCCTGCTGGTGCTGTTGGAGGGGGCCGTGCTGGAGGCCCCACCTTTCATGCTGAGATCGGTCGGACCTGCCGAGGAAAAGCAAGAGAGAAGCTCAGGCAGAGCAGCCTTGTCTGTGTCTGTTCTCCCATGATGAGATTCCCAGCGGGAGACGCTGCTCCTGGACCTCTGCACCGGCAGGAGGGTCCCCGCGAAGTGCGGTGCCCTGGACAGCGCGAGAAGCCCCAGCTCCCGCAGCAGCCAGCACAGGCAAGTCGGTGCCTCTACAACAGCCACAACGAGGGAAGAGACTTCAACTTCAGAGTCAACGTGACGAAAATCCCATCCTGCAGCCTGTCCCATCCACTCCACAAAGGGAAAGTCTGTGGCCACACTTTTCCAGGAGCTAAACCTGCGCCTGAGGGTACTACCCATCCAAATTGCCCGCCAGGTTCTGTTTTTTCCTCTGCATATGGCGAATAACATCCCCCGTGAGGCGTGTTTCCCTGGTTTGGTGCTGGGTAACTACCCAGCTTCTCTGCCCAGCACAGCAGCCAGGAGGAACCTTCCAGCAGGTTGCCCTGCCCGGGCTCTCGCACACCACCCCGGCCAGCAACGCGGTCACCTGCTCAGCCTCAGGGAGAAGGTTTGGGTGTAGGGGACCTAAATGGTCTTACTAGGCTGCACATTTCCGTGTCTTAGTCCATAAATGAAATGAAGTCCTGCCAATTTATGATCTGCCTGATGGGCAGGGATGATTTTTTCTCCTAAGTAAGTCCTACTTTGCTCCACCTCTATCCCATGCCGTCGGCTTCTGGCCACGTGTGTGTGTGTCTGTCTTCTGCAGAACAGGACACATGGCTGCCCCAGCCCACACCCCCCTGTGTCGCTACAGATCTTAAAGCTGCAACAAGACACAAAATTATCAAGTTCTCCAGGACCCAGGGAACACTGGCAGCCATTGCCCTGGCAGATACATGGGCACAACCACGTGCGCCCCCCGCCCTTTTGGATGGCTGCACGTGGAAGGCTTTGGCAGGGAAGCTCATGCACAGCTTGGTAAAGGCAAGGGAAAAAACTGGATTTAGCTTCACATTGGACTAAGTAAGAGAAGCCAAACAAGGTGCAAGAACCACACAGAATGACAGAATGGCCGGGGTTGGAAGGGACCTCTGGAGATCATCTAGTCCAACCCCCTGCCAGAGCAGGGTCACCCAGAGCAGGTTGCACAGGAACGCGCCCAGGCGGGTTTGGAATGTCTCCAGAGACGGAGACTCCACCACCTCTCTGGGCAGCCTGTGCCAGGGCTCTGCCACCCTCAAAGTAAAGAAGTTCCTCATCGTGTTTATCGGTGTGGCATGCTGTGCCCTCATAAAATCATTTAGGTCGGAAAAGACCTTAAGATCATTGAGTCCAACCGTTAACCCAATGTTGCCAAGTTACCTTCTCATGTTGAGATGGAACTTCGTACGTTCAAGTTTGTGCCCGTTACCTCTTGTCCTGTCGCCGGGCACCACTGAAAAGAGCCTGGCCCCATCCTCCTGACACCCACCCTATAAGTATTTATAAGCATTGATGAGATCTCCCCTAAAGTCATCTTTTTCCCAGACTAAAAAGACCCAAATCCCTCAACCTTTCTTCATAAGAGAGGTGTTCCAGTCCCCTCATCATCTTGGTAGCCCTTAAACACAAACACAATCAACTAGAAATGGAGATAAGAGGAAAGATGTGTACTAGAGATGTGACAGTAGTGAGGGAGAGGAGGCAGGCGAGGCTGCAGCCTGGGGCTAAGGAGAAAGAGAAGCCACTGAACTAATTAATCCCCTGGCTGTGGGCTGGAGCATTGCAGGCTGATGGAGTAGTTGGTGATGCCTGAGAAAGGCTTCAGGAGGGCTGAGCTCCTGCTGGGTGGCCTGACGCAGCGGTGGGACACGCAGGAAGATGGAGCAGGGACCGGGGGCTGCAGCAGTTTGCAAACGGGGACAGGAGAGTTCAGCAGTGCCCCGCGACCCAGGTGGGTCCCACTGGTGACGGTGGCAGGGAGGGGAGCGCATCGCCCCGGGGTGGGAAGGAAAGCGTCCAAGGAAAGCAATGCTGGAGTGCAGCAAATGCTGCGGGAGGAGTGGCACCAGCAGAGGACTTCCACGCCAGGCTAATCAGGGCTCGGTGAAGGGGAGGAGGAGGCTCTCATGCGAAAGCGATTTCACTGGACAGAAAAGGCAGCAGTAAGCGGAGCCCGCTTCCCGGCTCACCAAGGGGGAAGGAGCTGGGAATGGGGATGTGGGTTTGAGCAAGAATCGCCTTAGGTGGGGGATGGAGGGAGAAGACACTTCTGGGCAGCAAACCCCTGCAGGCTTTGTGCTCACGGAGGGAGGAGAAGGCGCAGCTCCTTGCAGCGCTCCTTGCCAGCGCGATGGCAGCACGCTCTTACCTCTAAAGGACTGGCAAAGAGCTTGGGCAAAGGGGAAAAAAAATAACTGCGAAGCAGAAGTTTAAAAATTCATTAGAAAGAAGCAGGTTGCTGCTGTGTGCTGCTGCTGCTCTGTGCTACACCCAGGGCCCGGCTGCTCCTCCTGGGGCTGCTCTGAGACAGTTCTGCAAGTTCGGCCTCTTGTCAAGGAGCCAGCGCTCGCGGCGGCCGGGCGAGAGGAGGGTGCTGGGCAGCGCGGGGGGCTCTGGGGAGCAACCATAGCTGCCTCCGCCGTGGCTGCGAGGATTAGGTCTCAGCAGCTGGAGGCCGGGGCGGGATCTTTATTCAGGGTTAAGAAGCATTAGGAAGGGATGATAAGAGTTAATCCCAGACAGGCATCTCTCAGGGCTCCGGAAATCACATCCTTCCAAATCCTCACTCCTGTTGGGGCGGGCAGGGGCAGGGCAGGAGCCCAGAGCACACCGGGGCAAGTGAAGGCAGCCTGGAGATTGCCGAAGGACTGGCTAAGGACTGGCATGGGCTCCAGCCCCTCCTGCAACCGCTGCCGGGAGGGCAAAGCCAGAGGGCTGCTGCCCAAGGGGAGACCCTTTGCCCCATCCCACACCTCTTTCGCCTCGCCCGGGTGCCAGGGAGTCACCAGGTACCACGGCACCTCCCCAAGTGCCCTGCTCGGCCCCAGCCTACTCCATTCTGTTCACTTGCTCCTAACTCAGCCGACCCCTCAAGCCTTGCCTGCTCCCTCCTTCTGCCATCCCGCCCTGCAGCCTCAGTCCTGGTCCCCCGGCTGCTTGTCCCACGCAGTCCCCAGCCCCTCGCCACCCTTCCGACCTGCGGCAGAAGCTGGCTGTGCCCCAGGCGCTGCTGCGGAGCCCCCAGACTTCACCATCCCCGTCCCCCCATCCCTGTCCCTGTCTCCGAGAGCAGCCGACGCAGGCTGGGAAAGGAACGGCTCATACTAGCAACGAGATCAGGGCAGCGATAGGCACCCGCTCCTGTTAATAATTAATCACTGGTACAGATTCTCTTTTTTTTTAAGTGACACTCCTTCCCTCCACCAGTGCCACCCAGACCGTCCTTCCAAGTTCAGTTCAACAATTAACCACCTGCTGATGAGGCAAGCTGGGCAGAGGCCTCTGTCGGCTGCAGGAGAAGAGGAGCTTTCGGAGCAGCTCCACATGGCAGCGGGAGAGATGCTGCCGTGATCGGGCTTGGCGTGAGCTGCGGCAGCAGCCCCTGCCCCTGCCTTTCCCCCAGTGCCCAGCTCCAGCAGAGCGCAGAATGCCCGGGCACGGGGTGGAGGCGATGGCTGGGTGAGCTCCCCGTGCTGCTGCGGGCTCCGGTGCAGCATGTGGCCACTTACCGTTACTGTGGTTGCCCGTCTGAAGGGAGGCGGGCGGCTGCAGGCTGCCCCCCAGGGACCCGTAGCCACGGTAGCTGTAGTTCAGGCTTCCATTGATGTAGACCGGGTCTTGGGAGTAAGATGAAGCTGGCAGTGAATAGGAGGAGTGGGTGATGGCTGTGGAGTCTCTGGAGTGCTGCTTGTCTAGAGCGATCGGTTCGTCCTGCACGGAGGAAACACAGACTTACTCCAGCGAGAAGCCCAGACGTCCTCTGTGGACGGTGGGAGGGATGGCGTGGGGACACCTGGTCTCCAACAGTGTGGCCAGAACAAACCAGTGTCCCCAGCCCCGCTGTCCTGAGTCTCAGGATGCAACACGGGAACCTGCTCTGTGGCCCTCCGACTTTTAGAAAGGCTTTTAAAAACACTTTGCCAAATTGCTCAGAAACTTCTCTTATTTTCCCCAAACCCACCTCGGGCTATGAACACCGTACCTGGGAGGTCTGGTAGATCTCCAGCCGCATCCTCTTGGCTGCTTTCCGTGTTTCGCTCTCGCAGGCAGCGGCCAGGATGTTCTCCGCCATGGCCGAGGTCAGGTGCGGCGGCGTGGGCCTGGTCTGCGGAGGCACAAGCAGAGAAGGCGCTCAGGGACCTGCTGCCCCAGGGGCGGTGGTGAGCAGCAGAGCAGTGGGATGGCCACTCACCATCTCCATCCCGTTCTTCTTCATGCGGCGGCAGGACTTGAGGTAGGTGCGGATGCGCTTGCGCGCCCGCTCCTGGAACTCGGGGAACTGCCGGCTGCAGGACTCGATGATGGCCTGGATCTTCTCCTTGGGCTGCTTGGAGATGGGAACCATCCGGTCCAGGTTCTCGTCCACGAAAAGGCGCACAAACATCTGCAAAGGAGAAGACAGACGGTAGGAACACCAAGACGAGAGGCAGGTGGGCTTGCCCCTCCCTGCGGAGCCCTCCTTACGTTGAAGGCCTTTAGCCTCTCCGGGTCCATCCCCTCTGAGTCATTTATCTTATCGTTGTCTTCATGGTCATCATGATCATCGTCATCTTCGTCGGCTGTGGGGGCCCTGCCAACAGTCAGGTCCTCGGGACAGCCGCTGACCTCTGTCTTGATGGAGTCGTAGCTGCCGGAGCTGTACGGAGGGGACTGAGAGGAGACGGGGGTTACCACGAGCCGCCCTCGCCTGCCCGCCACTGCCCACAATCACGAGGCAAAAGCCCTTTCTCCTTGGCTCACTGCTTCTGGCCCGTCTCCTGATGTCCCGCTGCAACGCGGGGAGATGAACCCAGGGATGGGCTCCTCCAAGTTCCTGCCTGCTCGGGGCAGGGGTGACACGACAGCCTCAGGGACTGTGCGATGGCCCAAAGCGCAGACAGTGTAGCTCTGCCTGACGGGGGCCATGGCTCTGCCCGACTCTGCGGGAAACGCTGCCCAGACCCAGTGGGAATGGGCTCCTCCTTACAGGGGGGCAGCGGCACAGCTGGTCGGGGATGGGGTCCTGCAGCGCTCTGGCTGTGGGGCAGGCAAAGCACAGGGAATGTTCCCCGGCTCCCCCAAACCACCCCTCCATCTCTCCCTCCCTCTGCCAACCACTCGCTCGCCGCTCGGGCCGATTTCTGCTGAGCAGCAGCAGCCCTGAGGCTGGAGCACGGCCAGGCACAGCAGCTCTGCCGCAGCGAGTGTGGCACTCGTCTGTCCTTCCCTCCCTACAAGGGACGGGCTCCCAGGCCACCCCTCTGTGTTTTCCTGGGGGCAGGAGCCATATGCCTGCCTGGCCTCGGGCACCTCACGTGCAGTTGCTCGCCCTGTGCCATGCCCCGCACCAGCTCCGGCTGGGGACATGTGGCAGCCCCGTCTCGCCCAGCCCCGGTGGCGGCCACCTGCAGCCTGGGCCGTACCTCTGCCGTGGTCTTCACCGCGTACTTGACCCTGCTGCGCAGCCCGTCGGCGCTGCAGCCGTCCGACTGGTAGGAAGGGGTGACGTGGGCAGGCGCGAGCTTGTCGCAGAGGTTGATGGGCTGGTCGTCGGCGGAGGCGGTGAAGTCCATGGGGGCCGCGGTGCCATTCCCGTTCATTTCGGGGAAGGCGCTGTCGCCCTGCGTGCTGCTGGAGGTGGAAGGGTTCAGGGTGGAGGAGCCATTCCCGCTGCAGCTCTCTGATGAGGAGTCATCTGCAAGGGAGGACGTGTGGTCACCCCCGTGGTGCCCTGGGACCACATCCCTGAGGTGGACAAGTGGATCTGTCCCAGACAGTGCCAGCCTCCCCAGAGCCCGCCTGCGGGACCACGGGCACGTGCAGCATGGACACGCCACTGCTTTGAAAGCCCCTGCCCGGCCGGGGCTGCTCTGGGCTCACTTGGTGGCCAAGCTGCCACAGGCGCCACTAGGAGCCAGGACGGCACAGCCGCACTTTGGGGCCTGGGATGCAGCAGCTGGAGGGATGGACACCGGTGTCCGCGGCTGCAGGGCCATCACACAGCTCTGCTCCCTCATCCCTCAAAGCACGCTGGCTGCTGCCGTGCCCTGCGCCTGGGCCACTCGTCCCTCCGGCAGGTGACGGTCCCCACGCCTCCGCTCGGGGCCACGGGCGGTTTGGCTTGAATAAGAACTTTGGAATTTGGTCCTTTTCGGTTTCTGTTTGCATTGCAGGGAGGAGAAGGGGGCATTGCCTCTCCCCGACAGGTCCCTTGCCTCCTGGCACCGTCCTCCCAGCCCCATTTGGGGCTGGGTGTGGTGGGAGGCACCGAGCTCCAGCACCGGTGGCTCGGGGGCACGCTGCTCTGCAGAGTGCTGGGGTCTGGGGATGGCACATGAGGACAGGCTCGCTTGGACGGGAAAATCCTGAGTTCGTGTCACCTGGAAGCAGCATTAGGAGCCTGGTTCACAGCGGGCACGCCGCCCGGCAAGGCTCCTTGGCACGCTGCTGCTGGGATGGGGCAAGGACTGCACGGACGTCCCTCCTGTCCCACTGAAAGCACAAGTGACCTCCTACACCCTACGTGGACACTCCTGATTCCACGTGGCCCAGAGCCATCCCCACAGCAGCTGCATGGCCACCCCTTTCCCTCACCACCCGAACGGGGAGAGCCCGTGGCCCAGGGGTCCAGGCATGGCAGTCCCATGCACACCCGGCACACAGCCGGCTCCTGCTCCGTCTTGAGTACATCCACACCCCCAGGTCCTGGCACTGTCCCCTGCCCATGCGTGGCTCCCACCACACCAGTCTCCCGCCTTGTGCTGCTCTGCAGAACAGTCCGGCCGCGGCAGAGAGCCCAGCCCTGCCCGTGCCCAGCCCTGCCTGCACCCAGCCCTGCCCGCACCCGGCCAAAGAGCCCAGCCCCGGGGCCAGGCACGACATTTTCAAACTGCTCAGCCCGTTTCCTCTTCCCTCCCCCTCGCTGCAGTAAATCCTTTATTTCATTAGGTGCCTCCACGAGAGGGAAAGGGCGAAGCACGTGGGGAGCCGCTTCCTGCGCGAGCGTGCGCCGGGCGGCGAACAAAGAAGCTGCCGGCAGCGACAAGCAGATGGCGGTCCCCGCGCCCGGCCCGCGCTGCCGCAGGACAATGGGGTCGGGCTGCGGGGTGGCCCTGGCATCGTACCGACAGCTCCCGGTGCACGGGTGCCAGGTCCAAAGGTGTGCGGGGTGGCAGGATGGCGCCCGGGTGCTGCCACCCATCCTCCTCCTCCCCCCACCAGCACCCGCGGCAAACTTTAATGAGAGGCTCGGTGAGGGCTCCTGTGACCGTGCAGCAGCCCAGGACTTTGTATCCCTTAAAATAAACAGACTTGAGGACACTCGGGCATCCAAGCAGACCGTGGGGGCCGGCTGGGGCTGCTGCCGCGTGTCCCCAGCTGCCCCGGGCGCCAGTGCTCGCTGCCCAGCCTCGCGCCTGCGCCAAGGCTGTTCCTGGCCCCGTGAGCCCCTAAATTAAAAGGTCCCCTCTCGAGCCCCCCGCTCAGCAGAGCTCCCTCCCCCTCCTTTCCCTTGCGCTGATCCACTTATTCGTCTGAGCAATGACCAGAGCTGACCTAATCCCCGGGGTGGTGTTTATGTGCCGGGTGCTCCAGGCCGGTGGCAGGCGTCACCCTCCCCGGCACAGGGCTGGCTCCAGGGAGAACCCCTTACTCCATACACCCGGCTGAGTGCTGGCTCTGGAGTGTGGGGCTCTGGGGGAGCTCAGCAGCCAGCACTACCCTGGGACACCCTCCGAGCCACCCCCCGGGACCAGCTCTGGTCTCCTGCCCCTGTGCCATGGATAGTGGGACTCCAGCAGGCAGCTGCAGCCTGAATCATGGCAGCAGGGCATTTGCTGCTGGCTCAGCTCAGCCCAGAGGGGCAGGATACCAGGGGCAGTGCCACCACCTGCCCCTACACCCCTCCTTGTCCCAAGACACCGGGTGCTGGGGCTCCCAGGCTCCCGTGGGTTTTGCTCTCCACCTTGCGGGAGGTGCAACCCGGCTTGCCTGGATCAGCTCCTACACCAGCGTGTGCTCCTCGGGGCTCTCTGCCCCACGCACACTTTGCCAGGGTGTGCAGCCAGACCCACCACCAGCCCTCTGCCCTCAGCGTGGGCGCGGGAGCGGTGCTGGCTCCGCCGCGGCCCCGTGCAGCAGCGGGCAGGTGGCTGGGGGCATGGAGGCCTCCCTGCCCGTGGGATGGCGGCCGTCCCTCCCCCTGCTCCGCTCTGCGCGCCAGGCGAGACGGGGCTCCCAGAGGGAGGCTCCAGCCTCATCCAGCGATGCCTCTCGGAAGGATTAAGGAGAATTATTCCCGTGCGCTGAGGCACGAGCCGCACGCCAGGCCCCACCGTCAGCCCGGGCACAGCCACAGCAACAGCGCGGTGGGGCCAATCAGCGCCCGTCCCCCAGGCCAATGGCAGGGACCTCCTGCCAGCCCCCGGCACGGTTGCCTGCACAGAGCGGCGGCCAGGGCCCCTCCATGCCACGAAAACCCCGCCAGGCAAGGGGCACCAAGAGACACATCACCTGGGAGAAGACTGTGCAGGTGCCCTGAGCATCCCCAACTGCCCCGGACATCCCCAACCTGCCCTGGGCATCCCTGCATCACTCTGCGCATCCTCACCCTGCCCCGAGCATCTTCAACCTGCCCTGGGCATCCTTGCATTGCTCTGAGCACCTTTAACCTGCCCTGAGCATCCCCAGTCTCTCCCATTACATCCCCAATCTGCCCTGAGCATCCCTGCATTGCTCTGAGCATCCTCAACCTGCTCTGAGCATCTCCAATCTCTCCCATTACATCCCCAACCTGCCCTGGGCACCCCTGCATCACTCTGAGCATCCTCAACCTGCCCCGAGCATCTTCAACCTGCCCTGGGCATCCTCAACCTGCCCTGGGCATCTTTGCATTGTTCTGAGCACCTTCAACCTGCCCAGAGCATCCCCAGTCTCTCCCATTACATCCCCAGCCTGCCCTGAGCATCCCTGCATTGGTCTGGGCATCCTCAGACTGCTCTGAGCATCCTTAAACTCCCTTAAGCACCACCACTCCTCCCTGGGCATCCCGCTCTGCCCTTGTCCACCCACCTCCAGCCTCCCCGTGGCCACCAGCCCTGCCCCTGGTCCCTGCAGATCCCGTCCCCGTTGGCAGTGCCAGTCCTGCACTGGCTGCTCACACCAGGCAGGATTCTGGACCCCCCGACTTCTCAATGTCTCAGATTTTCTCTTGTGTTGCACAAAACACACACAGTAGCTGCAAATCAGATTTCTACCCGACTCCGCTGCATTTACAAACCTTGGGTTTGCTACAGCCAAAAAATGTTGAAAGCACAGAGGAGTATGTCTCTAGGAACCTGTGCAGGTGGAATAAGAAAATGAAATGGGAATCTAACATAAGGGACCAGCACCTGCTAAAAGAACAATTTAGTTTAAACCAAGGCTGAACGTAAGTAAATAACAAAGTCTGTAAACCCACTAGCTACAGATAGTTTTCTTATTTATATATTTTTGCAGGTTATGCTCTCCCTGAAGCTCCGCATATAAAGTGGTGGATTAATCTCAGCCTTGCGAGCGGAGAAATGGCCACAAATTCAGACTGCTGAGGTCCTTGGGTCCAAATGGGAATGGCCTCAGCCAGCTTAAAAATGCAGATGTGCTCGGGAGGGAGCGCTGCGCTCTCCTGGTTGGTGCGGATGGGATGGTGCCGGTGCCAGTGGCGGTGCCAGCGCTGCTCCCCAGGCAGCTTCGCTGGGATATCTCCAGCCCATGGCCAGCCCCGAGCAGTGGCCGGGGCACTCCAGAGTGACGCAGGACCTGGGGGAGACGCAGCAGGAACCCTCCCACCTTGGGTGCCGGGACCGGGTTTACGCTCGTGCTCTACTGACGGCAGCGGTGGCAGAACACGGAGCAGCGGCAGGGCCGTGTTGGTCCCGCTCCCAGAGAATCACCGTTTCAATAAAACCCACCAAACTTCTGAGCTTGGAGAGGTTTTCTGCAGACTCCCAGTGAGTGCCCAAAACACACATAACGAGCAGGGCTCCGGCAGCAGCAGGCGAGCGAGGCCAGGCTGCGCAGCCATGAATATATTCATTATCAACCAGCACGAGCCTGGTGAGATCCCCGCTCGCGGCTGGAGCTTGGCCGCACGAGGAGCCCCTCTAATGAGGATAATTGGGAGCCCCCCTGCTCCACCCCCGTGCCCTAATTGAAGCAGATGGAACTGTAAAAACAATGTCACTTCTAACCGGTTTGATCTTTGGGTTGGAAAACGGAGTATTTCGTTCTCCTGTTTTAATCCCCTGGAGCCGGGGCTCCACGGGCTGGAGGTGGAGGAGACCCCGGCACTGTGTGGGGGATGCTGGTGAGGCTGGAGAGCCCAATGGAAGCCGGCCAGCCCCAAGGCCCCTGGAGCACTACCCTCCTCGGCCCCATCACGGAGGCCAGGATGTGGCCGGGCGAGCGGCGAGGCCATCGAGGAGGCCATGGGGAAGCCACCTCACGCCTCTTCTGTGGCCTCGGCCTCTCCCCGGCAGCGCCGAGACCGGGAGAGTGAGAAGCAAAATGGCTTCTTGGGCCGCGATGCTGGGGGAGGAGGGGATCAGTCACTTATTAAATGAATTAATCAGGGCTCAGCGTTTTCATTTTGAAGAGGCTGCTGGATTATCCTTGATTTCTGTGGCGCTGGATTTGCGGAGATCAGGAGGGGAAGGGGTGATTTCCAACACCTGCTCCCTGGGAGATTTTACGGCGGGGAAGTGGTTGGGTTTAACGTCTCTGTCGGCGAAGGCCACCGCGCCGCTCTCCAAAGGCAGAGTTAAAGATGAATGGGGCAAATTGTTCCTCCTCCTGTCACATCTCCAGAGCGGAGACAAAACCTCTTTTGACTCAGAAAACAATGAGCTTATATAAGAGCCAGCGGCCCACGGAAACCTCGCCGCAGCCCCGCACCGCGCGGCGGGCCAGGGGCCGCCCGGTCCTGCCCATGTCCCGCCACGGCGGGAGCCCCTGGCCACCACGGGGGCAGCCGGGCTCGGCCACCGCCTGCCCGGCCTTGGGCACTATGGCCACCCCTGGGTCCCACCTTGGTCCCTCGTGGACCACCATGGAGCCACCAGCCATCGCCCTGCCTGCCCATGGCCAGCAGGGTGATGGTAGAGGTTGGTGTTGCCGGTTGATTCTCCCCATTGCTACCGGGAGGGGATTGCCCCGTTTCCACCCCGCCGTGGCACCGGTACGGGCTGGAGCTGTACACCCAGCCCAAAAGCGGCTGTCGGGAGGGCGCAGAGCATCCCACCGCTGCCTGCCTGGAACAACAGCCAGGAAGATGAAAAGTGCCATAAATTATTCACTCACAAAAGAGACGAGAAGGGGGAAGAAGGGGAGGAGGAAAGCCTGCGAGGAAGGGATACTTAATACAAATTAGAGAGACTGAGTGGGAATGGGGGCCCCGCGGGGGACCACGGCTGGGCGGCAGCGCCGCATTCATTAGGGCAAGTGAGCGGCACCCTGGGGCTCCCGCACCCACGACTGGGCGGTGAGCAGCCCGAGAGGCCCTGGCCATGCCGGCTGCTGTGGCCACCCCAGTTCCACACCACTCACACGGCTGGAGCCCAAAGCCCATTTTCTCCAGGTCCTGCCCATCTCATTGCCTCCAAGATGCATAAGAAAGAAAAAAGAAACATCGCTGGGGGCCGGGGAGCAGTGGGGCTGGCCAGTGTCCAGTTAAGGCGCTCTATTTCCTGTCTTCCTTCGTTAACGCAAACCTCGTTATGTCCCAGACAAAGTGTCCACCCTCCGCCCTCCCTCCCTGGGTCCCTGCCTTCGACCAGAGCCCTCGACAAGCCAGACATCTGGCACGGCTGGACACAATGCGCGTCCGCAGGCGAGCCCGGCCGGACAAGGCAGCGCTGTGCGACCAGCTCCCCCTCCCTCAGCATGAAAGGTGCCCCCCGGTGCCGTCTCCCCCCGGCTCCACTGCCCAGCCCGCGGGAGAAGCTCCCTCCGGCACCGGGACCTCACCGCTCTGGCCCCGTGACGGACATTTTCCCATGCACCAAAGCTCGGCAGCTCCCGCTGCAGAAAGCAGCCTTGCCACAAATGCGCTCTGTCGCTCGGTTTGCCCTTCTCCTGGTCCCTGTCCCTCCTGCCTCACTGCTCGAGGCATGCCTGAGCCAGGAGCTGGCCTCACCGGCGGCGACGGGGAAGGAGGTGGTGCAGACTAAGCCTTTCCTTGTGCCACCGCTGCTGGCAGCCACCCGGATCCTGCCGCAGGGAGGGGACATGCTATGGCCCCGCGCTGCCTGGGCACTGCCTCTCCCCACGCCAAACAAACGGGTTTGGTGGCTTTGGGCAGGGTTGACGCCAAGCTGGTGCCTCCAGCACAGACCTGTCACCAGATAGACCCTGCTGCTCACCCCCAGTCCTTTGGGCAGGACAGAGGGGGGACCGTCCCCAAGCCACCGGGGTCTGCACCCCTCCCAGTCAAGGGACACACTGTGGGGCTCGCCCCACTGTCCCAGCTCACCCCTGGGGGTGATCAAATTTGCGGATTCTGCTCCAGACCAGGGAATAGCCCCCCCAAAACACAAGCAGGACGAACCGACCAACTTGGCAGAGCCCGCATCAGCCGGGAAGGAGTCCCCGAGCCAAGTTCAGCGCAACGGGCTGGTGAAGCCCCCACGGCCCCGCAGCGTCCGCGCTGCACTTCTCAGCCTTGCAGCAGGAAAGGGCAGCTCTTCAAAAGAAGCCGAAAGGAGGGTGTTTATCGCTGGCGAGGGCCTTTGCTCAGGAGGAGCAGATGTGCCCCTGGAAGAGGTCACGGGGAATGGAGCCACCAGCCCAGACCGCTCAGGCAGGGCAGGGACGTGCTTGCTGACTTCTGCTGCAGGGACAGCACGGTGTGGGGACACCCCGGGGAGAGGGGAAATACATGCCTAAGAAAAATAAGATAAGATCACGTCTAGCTGTTGTAAGGCCTGAATGCTGGTCCCAGTCTTGTTTAGGCTCTGAGATAGGGCTTCTGGGAGGGTGAAATCCAATGCTGGCGCAGGAAGCCCTGAAAACAGTGAGGATTATACAGCCTGGGAAGAGCAAGGGTCTCAGTGCTCGCAGACCACCGCTTGCAATGGCCAGCCGTCGCATGGCTGTCTGCGCGTCTGCTGGGGCTTCTCTGTGGCTGGCAAAGGTGCATTTCTGTGCACCTGGAGCAGGGATGGGGCTGGCCGAGGAAAGCCCTGGCAGCGGTGGGGAAGCAGGAACCGCACGACACCCGACGCCGCCTGCGGTAAGTGACCCTGCTATGGCGACGTGAGGAGGATGCCATCGCCCCGCAGCCGGGTACCAGCTGTCGTGGAGGTGCAGGTGTGGAGCAGGGCGTCACGGCTGCCCTAGGGACGGAGCCATGGACGGGGTCCTGCAGGCAGGGGCTGAGCTCGCTGTGCAGGCACGGGCATGGCTTCTGGTCAGCACTTGGCAAAAGGGCTGCTCTCCTCCCCAGAAAATGCTCTGCTAGGTTGGTGGTTCAGGGAACCTGGTAGTGTGCAGCACATCGTGGACATCTCGCCAAATAATGGTGGTGTGACCCGGAGCTGTGGGACTCATGCTGTACAAGAAGAGAGACGACTGTCCTGGGGATGGGTCTGTGCCTGCTGGTCCCAGGGCAGGGTGTCCAGAGGAGCAACATGCCCTACCTGCTCCCAGGATGACGTCCTGAAATAATGCCTGCCTGCACGTCCTTGAGGTCCCTCCTTGGAGCACTCCTGAGGGATGTCCCCAACACCCAGGAGCCTTCCCAGCCAGCCACCTCGAGGGATGCCCCCGAGGAGCGCGTGCCTTCGTAGTTAAGTAGGTTAAGAAAGTCCTTTCTCCAAGGTCTGGATTAGCCACTGTTGCTCCAGGCAGAACGGGCTCAGCGGGGATGCTGCCAGTGGGGACTGCACACAGGGACCGCAGCTGGAAGGGGATCTGTCCCAGCACGGTGCCATGAAGTAATCCCATGCCCCCCATGCAGGGAAAGCAGATCTTATACCCAGGAGCTCTTCAAAAAGATCGGGCAGGCTGGGCTGAAGAGCAGCAACCCCTGCCCGTGGATGATGAAGTAGGGTGCATGGCCAGGGATGAGGCAAGATGTATCCTATTAGCAGGAAAGATGGAGGCGTCTTCTACATTAATTCAAGTGCTTTGCCGTGTCACGTACGTGGGAGTTCAGGGTCTGCCTGCTGCTTTCTTTTCAAGGCCATTGCTCTCACCGCCAGGTCACAGTGTCCCCGTGACGAGACACCCCGCTCAGACCCACGCACCAGACCAAACCGGGAGGTTTTGTGATGCTGCACTTGCCTGTGGACAAGGACAGGCTCTGAAGATGGACAGACCAGCTGAAGCTGCTGCCATAAGACAGGGACAAGAACCAGGACCTGCACTCAGCTGCGAGTGGGCATGGAACACCTTCAGGGACAGCAATGGGCACAGGGGACAGCGAGACAGCACAGCTTTCAGGGTCACTTTGCTCTAAACGCGTGCTGGCTCCCACAGACGCATCCCTCCAGGATGTCCTGCACAATAGCTCCGCTTCAGCAGCAAAGGGTTCGTGTTGATCTTGCTGTCGCTTTGGGTAGCCGACGGCTTCCTGCGGGCACGTATGCTGTGAGCAACATCCGATGGGGAAGGGATGTTGCAGGGAGCTTCACGTTTTCCGTGCTGGGGCCCGCAGGATGAGTAACAAAGGAAAATGGACGGAGCGAGTGTTTGCGTGTCTGCGTCCCTGCTCAGAGCTGGCCGGTGCATCCTGCATCCTGCCGTGCGCCCGCCAACCCAGCGGGAACCCCAGCTCTGCTGCCGACGGTCTCCCGACGGTGCCTTCTCTGTCCCTTACCCACTAAAGTCATTAGGTCTAATTTGTTCTCCCTGCTGTTCCAAGGGCTGACGCTGGTTGCAGCATGGTTACACTGGGCCAAGGTTTCTGGGCACGGAGACAAAAGCAGGTGTTGGCTTTCGTCCTAGCTGCTTCTTAGCTCTCTGAAGATTTAGCAGATACCTGCATAGCAAAGCACGGGATGATGGGTGCCTGCTCTCCCACCTCTCCGGATGTCATACCGCTCTTCTTGTATGCCACAGGAGAGCACTTGCTCCTCCCAAGTCTCTGAAAGACCCAGAGTTGGTGCTTTGGTACTTTAAACAAGACTTTTTTTAACAAGTTTGTCAGACGATACTGCTCTCCTACTAGGCAACTCTTCATTAAAACTTTATACTTTAGGAAGCCTTTCAGAGAAGACACACTCCAAGCATCCTGCCCGTCAGACGGCAGCAAGCAAGAGAAATTTAGTAACTCAAAAGGATTTCCAGAGGGAGGAGAGTACCGAGGCCTGAACAAGCTCCCGATTGAAGGAGGTGGTGTGGGACCAGACCCCGCTGCAGCGCCGGGATGCTCGGAGCTGAGCCCAGCCGGGCTGCAGGGGAGACGCGGGGCTCGCTGCGGCACTGGCTGTGTCTCCCACAGCTGGTGGAAGAAGGCTAGAGCTCTATGGGGCTGCTGCAGGGCACGGTGGATAGCTAAGCGCAGGAGATGTGGATAAACATCCAGTTTTGACATGGAGTACTTTGACCAGAGCCCTTGGGCTGCCCCGGCATGGGCGCTCTGCACAGGGCATCCTGGCCAGCTGGGCTCCCAGGAACGCGCAGCTTACACGGGCTGGTTACTCACACTTAGATGATTTCTTTGGGAAAGTCTTGCATGTGCACAGCCTTAGAAAACCAGCGCGAACCAGGTAAAACACATTTGCTTCCAAAAAAAAAGAGCTTTCATGGGTCAAGAGAAGACGAAAATGAAGAGCGGTCAACACTTTGATTCATGCACATTCTCTTCCCCGTGCCAGTAATTTGCCTTTCCTCTCGCACTGTGCTCCTTCTCTGTGCTGTGCTCCTCTCTTCTAACCACCCGCTGCCCTCCTGGGTCGCCTGGGCTGCTCCACCTTCCTTCTTCCCTTCTCAGCCTCATGTGTGCTTTGGTCCTGGGTGGGAGCGTTGGTTTGGCAGAGAGACTGACACGAGGCCTTTCACCCCAGCAGCATTAGCCTGCATTTTAGAGCTCCAGTACAGGACAGGGACATTCACCACAGTCACAAAACCTCTTTTCAGTCCCATAAAATACCCCCTGAAGTACGACAGCCTGATGGAAATCCCAATGCCCGGCTTCTACTTGAAGGGTCTCGTTAGTAACCCTGGGCTTGGCTTCCTCACCCTTTGACTCCATCAGTGCTGATTTGCCAAAGTCTACCTGGTTTAGCCTTCTGCCGATCCTGGGGACAGCCTGGGACTCCTGAGTTCCTCACAAAAAGGAAAGGACTACATGTGCTTTATTGCTCACCACTGAACCTTACAAAAGAAATTAGGGGAGCCAAAAAGGGCCCCAAAGAGGACACCTGCTTCTGAAGAAAAACCACAGGGCATGAAAAACTGGAAGCATTTCCTAAGAGGGCGGAGAGAGAGAGAGAGGATTTAGCTTTAGTGAGAACATCTTGATTTGCCTAAATACGTGAGTCCCTTATTAAATTACTGCCCTGTTGAATAATAGTGTTCAGCAAAGGGATCAAAACCATGTCATTCTAGATTGTAAATGAGACTTGGGAATTCAGTGATGAGGGATAAGACGGAAGTCTGAAATGCCCCGACGGGAGAATGGCAAAATTCAGGGGGTACAGAGAGACCCAGCCAGCCTACAGGTATGAGAAGCAGCGCTCGCTGGGGGCAGAGGTTGCAGCCTGGTGCCAAAGAGCCAAACGCATCTGATGTGAGCAGATGTGTTACCACCGAAACACCCTTCCTCCTGCCACGGGCTCAGCCCCGCTGCCGGGCCCTGGACAAGCAGAAGAGCCGCTGCCCGTCCCGCCGGACAGGGCTGTGGTGCAGCGCAGGCAGGTTTCACATCCTCACCAAGGCTGCCTGATGCCGGGGCTGGTGCTGGGTGGTTAAAAACAGCAGTTTCTCAAAGTGCAGACTTGCAATAGAAACTGAAGTGCCACAATGCGCTGGACTGAAGAGAGCAGCGTCCCCGCTGTCCCTGCCGCTGGCCACACAAGTAGCTAAAAGCCACCCCAGGGAGACCTGCCAGCACAAAAGCCCTTTCTTTCCCCCGGGGTGGTTTTCCAGTTCCCTTTCTTAAAGCAGCACCGACCCAGCCCGGGTTGTCCCTCTACTCCTCCACTCCCTTCCCGCTCTCCCAGCAGCAGCCGGACTGGGGATAACGAGGGGTTCAACCTCTTGAGCAAAAGCCGGTAACAGTCCAACCACCGAATCCTTCCAAGCATCACGGAGATGAACTCTGACCCAAACTCGTACTTCTACCATTTATTTACTTGCTCTTTTATTTTAAACTAGTGTGTTTCACAGAACTAACACACCACCTCTCTTCACCAAACACTTCCGCCCACCCAGCCCGTGTGTGCTGCCTTCAGCCCTTTCCAACCGCCTGCCCCGAGTGAGGAGACACCCACATCCACCCCGCACCCTCATCGCTGTCGGCTATTGCAGATTACACATTTCTTGCCTGGGGGATCCCAGACACTGCCTAAGTGTATTGCGAACCTGTATTGCGAAGCTTTGACATCCTTTTTGCAGCGGGGCAGCCCGCAGTTCAGCATTAACAGGGCTCTCTTCGTCACACCTGGGGAGCTACAACCTGATGTCCTAGGAGAGGATTTGGTGACCTCTTTATGGAGGAGCTGGGACCCAGGTCCCCCCCACACAAGGACCATCAGCTCCGAGGTGGGGAGGGCCCTGGCTGAGCAAGAACCCAGGGGCTAAACGGGAAGGACTTGGAGTCGGCGCTGCTTCAAAGCCTGTGCCGATATGAAATCCATCCTACAGGTGGGACACCTGATCAGAAAGGACTGGTTAATGTTTAATAAGTCACAAAAACATCCTGTGGCAGAGGCGCAGAGCGCTTCCCTCCCGTTGGGGCACTCACCGTCCTCCTGGCCGTGCAGGTTCTGCGGGCTGCGCATGCTCTCGTCCTGGCTGGGGCTCAGGCTGGAGTTCAGGTGCTGGTCAGCTGAGATCCATGTGGAGTCGTTCATATCAAAGTCCTCGCTGCTCACCGATGTCTCATCCTGGAGGCAAGCAGGAAAGGGTTAACTCGCTGAGCTATTTTCTTCCCTCCTTTCTCTGGCTTTAACATCTTCTCACTGTACTCCTTCCTAAAAACAATTCCATGGCAGCTTCTGCCCCCCAGGAACACTTGCTGGCCTCTCAGCGCTCCCCAAGGCCACAGCGAGCAGCCCTTCCCTCTACGGGCTAGGAACGGCCGGGCTCTGCTTCCTGCCTGAAGACGTGCCTGAGCAATGGCACTGTCTCTAATTGAGGACAATTAGAAAGAGCTCGCATCCTGTAGGAGCGGATGGCTGAGCCCTGGAGTTTACCCTTTAATCTCCATCCACCCCAGCATGTTTCTGGCGAGGCAGCGGCATGTGGGAGCTGAGGATGGAGCGGAACTCCATTGAAACCGTAAAACATCTCGGACTTTTTTGAAATCAAATAATCTGCTACAACAGGAATCACCAGAGGACTGGCACCAGCAGGGAGTGGTCGGTGGGGCAGATCCAGATAGCGGCACCGATCCCCACAGACCGGCACTGCCTGATGCTGCGGAGGAGGCTCCTGGAGCACAGCCCCGAGGGACTGCTCCTCCAGCCCTCTCCGAAGGCATATTGCCGCCGTACCCTGATCAAAAATGACAACACATACCTTGGGAAAGGGCTGGGGGAGCGAGGTCCCCATCGAGGCAAGGACATCCCAGCTCGGGCCGAGAAGCCCGGCCAGCCGCTTGCTCCCCGGCGGCATAGATGACATTCCTCTCTCCCACTCCTGCAGCTGAAAGGACATTTTCTCTCTCCCTCTCGCTCCCTTCTTGCTAACCTTTACAGTACTTCGAGACACAGCCCTTGGATCGCTTCCAATGCCGGAAAGGTCAGCCACAGGATTTCAAAACCATCATCATAAAGGCAGCACTGAGATCCTGAATGAGAGGAGGGGCTGCGGGACCTCCCCAGGCTGAACTCCCCGAACATGCAGCTTGGGAGGAAGCAGATATGTGTCCCTGTATTAACACACTCCTGCTGGCGATCCCTTTATCTGCCTTCCCTTCCCCGCTCCCCTCCCAAAGCAATGGGCAGAGACCGCATCCAGAGCCCTGAGGTGCAGGGGAACACCAAAAATGTTTCCAGAACCGCTTTCAACTGTGCTTTCCTTTGATTGAACCATTTCAAAGGCTTGTAAACTCTCTGCTCTCATATTTTTTTTTCCTCCCCCCGGTCCTGAGATAAAATACAATCCCCGCTCCCTTTCCGTGTAAGAAGCAATTGGCAAGCACCCCTCCAACCTACGCCTGCGCCTCATAAAAACTGCCCTGTCTGGCTGCCGCTGGCTGACAGTTTTTATTGTGAACAAACAAATATCTTTAAAGACAGGTTTGTGCTTTTCCTCCCCATTCCTCATCCCTGCAGACACATCTGCTGGCTTGGGGCTCGCGCCCGCCCCCAGCCCGCTCCCTCCATGTGCCTCCCGGGGAGTTTCCTGGAATTTACAGCTTGTGAAACCCCGCACGCACCCACGGAGGGACAGGGCTGAGCAGCCCCATGCATGCCCACCAATGGAACAGGGAGACCCCGACCCCCAGACCCACCTGCGCTGCCAACCAGGTGCCCCCGTGCAGCCCCCCCTGTGCCCAGGTCGAGCAGAGGAGGAGAGGCAGGGGGGAGGCATGGTGTCCCCCCGGCTCAGCACAGCACCGCTGCCACGCCAGCCACGAAGTGATCCTGCCTCACCAGAAACTCCATCTTGTACGTACAGGAACAGAACTGCAAAGGTCTCCCTGTTGCAAACTATAAATAGTCTCTTTATTGTAAGCATTTGCAGGGAGGCAGCCACCCTAATATCTGGCCTTCTTCACAAGGCTTACTCAAGATTACTGTCAGAGCTTAAGAGACAAACACGAATGCCAAGGTCCTTGCTGCCCACAGGCTCTCACCTGTCCGGTGAGGAGGAGGAGGAGCCCTGGGAGCGACCCACGGTGTTTTCAGAAAGCCGCTGGTTCAGGCAGAGCGTCTGCAGAGCTCGGCTGCGGAGGACGCCCAGCCTCGGCACCCAGACCGCAACCAGGGAGGCATCCCGCTCTCCATGCGCTCACGCGTGGTGGAAAAGCGGTGACATGAAGGATGCCTCGCATGCACATGCGATGTAAAGTGTTTTATAAATGTGTACAATTCTCTCGAGGTGCAATAACATTCGCCTATTATTAGCAATACTCTGGGTATCAAACCAGAAACTGATAAGCTATAAATTACTCAAGTCAAACAAGGCCGTCGCACGTTCCCAGTCCAGTATCCAGCCACCAGCAGAAAGAGCAGGTTCCTGCTGTGAGACCCTGCCAGGCAGCCCTGTCCCCACATCCCCAGTGTCACCCCCTGCTTTCCAGCCAGGGTTTTCTGCTTTCCAGCACTAGTACCCACTGGCCAAAACACCAACGGGACAAACTTCCCGGCAGCACACAGCTCCCGCAGCACAGCCCACCCCGAGGGAATGCAAAGCCGACCGTGCGGGTGGTGTCGGGGTGAACCCTTCACAGCAGCAGAGAATGGCCAAAGCTGGCGGTGGGAATTGCTGAGAGAGCATCTGCTGCCTGCTGGCTTGGGGCAGCCCTTGCAGCTCTGCCCGTGCTGTGGTGCCCCAGAGCTCCTCACACCTTTGCGCCTCTTGCCTAAAGCAAGAGAAAGGCCGCGACTGCAAACATGGCTCTGGCATCCCCGCCACTGCGGCTCTGACATCCTCCGCTGCCCCTCGGCTGCATCCCTCACTGCTCACTGGGCCACCAGGGGCCACCAGCAAGCTCCCTCCTCAGGACAACCCTCAGAGACCAAAGGCTGAGCATTGTGACCTCCTCACCTGGCCGGCACAGCCAGCAGTGACCCTTGGCGCTGCCCCCCTCATGCCAGGGACAATCCCTGAGATGGGAGGCACCAGCGGCAACACCCGGAGCACTGACTGCCCAGCCATGGCCCTGGAGCAGCCCCGTTTCAGTCTGCTGGAGCAGAGGGATGGCAGCACAGCACATGTCCCAGTGTCAAAACATGGGACACCAGAGCAGGATCAAAACCTAAGCTCTGGATTTCCCCTGGATGCCGATAACCTGGGTGAAGGCTGAGCCTCGAAGCAGGCTTCACCGTCCAGCCAAACAAGGAAGCGTTTCTCAACAGCAGCAACAGCTACGACTCGGAGCAATACGGTAAATCTAATCTACCCTTCCACCCTCTTTTGGCTTGCAAGTCAGGCAGCTCATTCTTTTTCCTCTCTGGGTTCTCAGGAGAATTCTCTCTGCTAATTTCTTCTTTCCTGTAAACAAACTTCAAATGAAACTTTCATTAGAAAACAGAACGCAATCCATTACCAGCTCCTGTCTCAGGACCGGTCGCCTTTTCCCCAGTTCCACGCCACTGGTGGCACGGATGGAAGTGACAGTGACTGCCCCAATCAGCCAGCCTAGAGCTGAACCCCAAACCCCGACACCGTCGCTGCCGCCCTCCTCCTTCCTGCCTTTCCCAGCTCTGCGGCGAGATCTCCTCACCCCGCAGTAAAGTCCCATCACTTTGTTTCCAACGTTCAAGAGATTGAGCGATCAAGGGTCAGGCAACGTGCGTGCAGCTCCTCTTCTGCAAGGGGAAGTGGGATCCTGCTGGTGCATTCACAGGCCACACCCAAACATCGGAGCAGGGCTCCCGGCACCGCGCAGGGTTTGGAAAACAACATCCTTGCTCCTCTCCTTATCTACAGTCCAACATTCACAGCTGCTCTGCAGACACTCGCGGCCAATATTTTCTGAGCGGCAAAGGCAGACACTCACATGTGCAGGACTCACGCTCAGCATTTCTGTCCCACTTTCCACACACCAATCTTCCAGCACCGCGCGTGCACGCGTCTGCTGAGCCTCTCAACTTCCCTCCGAGTTAGAAAAGTATTCTTCCTATTATAGAGCTGGAAACCCCGGGTACTGACAGCCGCCCTGGCTGGTCCAAGAACACAGCGCGTCACTGGCAGATCCAGAAACACAATCAGGACCTCCGGACTGCAAGGCTTTAACTGCTAGACAGGGTTTCTTCACCGGCGGCTCTCCTTCCTGGAGAACAACCTCCCATAGCGTGGGCTGGAGCAGGGCAGGGGAGGAAGCTACTCTTATAACCGTATCTCGTAAATATATGCAAGGCTATCGGTAACCTGCTTATTTTACAGCCAGGCTCAGTTTCTCGGGGACTGCCTTGCAAGTCTCTCTCCAGTCATTTACACGCTGTGCCTCGTGGTTAATATTCCAGGCTCCGAGTCTCAGGACGGTTTATTTTTTCTCTTTGAGTCCTTTTATTTTAAAACGTGTCCTTTCACGCCACAGCCTACTATCCCGACGGGATTTCCTTCCGCGGAGCAGGAACCGAGGCTGTGCGCCGTGTAACCTCCCCAGCACGCAGCCACGCTCAGCTTCCCACCAGAAGCAGCCGTGTTTTTAGAGTCAACAAAAGACAACGCGTGATCGCCAGCCCCCGGAGCTGCTCCACCACCGTGTCAGCCGTGACCTGCCGGGCACAGGCAGCCCCCAGACCTGCCAAACCTGGCTGGGGCAGAGCACCTCCCGCTGTGACCCACGGCAGCAGCACGGCTCTTGGGGACGAGCTCTCAGGAAGGCAGCCTCATCTCCGTCTCAGCAACTGTTTAAACCCGGCCCTCTGAGCATGCCAAGAAGGTATTGAACCAGATTTGACCCTAACTTAACCAGTTCAGCGCAGAGAAAGGCTTACTAATGGAAGATAAAACACTCCAGGTCAAAGACTGATACTGCAGCCACAAATACTGTGGTGGTCATTGCTTCAAAGAGCCCGAGAAGCCTTAAAGCACAAGGGTGTACGCTGGCTGTGGTGGCAGCGAGCTGTGACTGCGCTGCCTACTCGCGTGTGCAATTCACACACCAAACAGAACATCCCCAGCGCTCTTTGTCAGGTCACTTACGTCCTTATTTACTGCAATTTCTGCCGATTTCTACGGGACGTGGCAAAACCGAGCATTTGCTAGTTCCCAAAAACGGGCAAAAGAGTTAATTTAAAAGGCGAACGGCAAATGGAAGAGGAAGGGAGGATCACCACCTCCTCCCCCCCCTCCCCTTTCTCTAAGAGCTCTTCTCTTTGGACACCCCCCACCACCACCACCAGCAGCAGGAGGAGGGTTCCCACCGCCCCGAAGTGGAGGGATGCCGGAGGGTGATGGAGGCGGCCCCGGCAGCCCCTTCCCGCGGCTCCTGCTGTTCAGCGGGGCGGTGCTGAAC
>VYZM01021315.1:24534-35472 GCA_013398915.1 Dromas ardeola | reverse complement strand
CACGGCCCGGGGGGGGATGCAACCCGCCCGGGCATCCTCGGCACGGCACGGCCCGGGGGGGGATGCAACCCGCCCGGGCATCGTCCGCTCGGCACGGCCCGGGGGGGCTGTAACCCATCCGGGGAGGCTCAGCTCGGCACGGCTCGGCACAGCATGGGGGGGAGGGATGAAACCGGCACGGCACGGCACGGTGACCCGCAGCCCGCCCGGGGACGCCCGGGCCAGCCCGGCCCCCGCAGCTCCGTTACGGGGCGCAAGTTATGGGACCCCCGGCAGTGAGTCCGTGGGGAGCGGGGTGGGTGCCCCCCAGCCCCGCTTCCCCTGCGCTCGGTGGGTGCAGCGGTGCCCAGGCCCCGCGCTGCCTCCTCCTCCTCTGCTGAATCCTTTTGTTTCAGATGATTCTCCCTTTCCCACCGTGGGAGCAGAAGAGGACCCTACTCTGCCAGCAGCAGCAGCACTCAACGCTGCAGCCTCTGTCTCAACGTTGGATCTTGGCTGTTGTTAAATCAGCGGCTCTTCAGGGCAGCTCCTTGACAGCAAAGCTGCCCACCGAGCTCGGCCGTTGCCCTCAGCACAGCCCCGTGCAGGACACCATGCTGCCAGGTCCCTGGGAGGAGGGATGAGGATGCTGTGACCTGACTCCGGGCGGGCAGTGCCTGGTGTCCTGCATTCCCCATGATGGTACCCGCTCCCAGGCAGGGTCCCGAGGGCAGCGGGTCGGTGACCTCCCGCCTGGTTGGGGATCACCGCGATGGGCACCAGCATCTTGGTATCCCCCTCCCCAGCCTATCTCATGTCTCTCGCTGTTTAATGGTTATGAAGGAAATTTTTACGAAATAAACCGAGTGTAACGGATTCCACGGCGGAGCCTGTGGTAGGCCGGTGCCAGAGACGAGGATAGGAACCGCCACATTCGTGTTTATGGCTTGTTAGTGCGGATGTCCAATTATGATGTTTTCTACTCCAGTGTTAACCACTTCACTGCCAGGGAAAGCGTGCAAGGGAGGAGGGGTGGCTCGGGAAGATCCGAGGCTGGAGATGAAAATGGGTATCGCTCGGTATTGCATTTCCATCTCCTCCAGGTTGATCTATGGAGCCAGAGGCTGAAGGGTGAGAGCAGAGCCCCGGGGGCCTCCTGTGCTCCCGCAGGAAGCGGCCGGCTGGGAGGACAGCGGGCTGCGAGCCCCCAGCTTGGGGGCCTGCTCTGCGCTTACTTCCAGCTCAATGGCTGCTGCTCCTCCCTGAAGCTAAAATAAAATCCTGACCATTTAAGGTGAACAGGAGACTTGCTGTGGACCTCAGTGGAGCAGGCTTTTAACCCCTTCCCATTGCTGGGCTTTGTTTACTCCTTGCGCTCCCTTCGGCTTCGAGCTAGACCGGCTTAAAGCACATCCCCCTGGGAGCGAGGCGCCTGCCCCTCTTTTTGGGGAGCTCGCAGGGGACACAAACCAGCCAGGGTGCGAGTTTGAAGCTCAGTCACTATTCTGTGCTGCCTCACCATGTGGACACTCTTATTTTATACTAAGTGCCTTTGTGTGGGTTAGGTTAATCCACTTTGGAAATGGATTAACCTAAATTTCACATCGGCAAACTTAGTGTCGAACAGCCGCGTCCACACAGGGAGCGAGGGAGGAACAGCAATCCAGCAATAGCTGCTGGGCAGGCGCTTTTCCCCGTGCAGGGGAGGGGTCCTGACCCCAAGGGGGGTCACCGCTGTTACAAGTCGGGTCATGAGCCTGACAGAAATGCAATTGTTTGTGCCAGCGCTCGGGGTCACGAGGCTGGCAAAAGCGGGGCTCACCAGGAGAAGAGGGGCTGCCTCCAGAAACAGGGAGGGAAGCTTTGGGGAATGGCACGGCAAGCTCCTTTCTAGTGGGTATTTTTCGGATTCAAATTATCTAGGGGGAAATAACTGGCAATTAGATACAGAATTGGTAATAATAATTTATCAAGTTGTCAGGAACAGGAGTGAGTGCCTTACGGGATCACACGTTAAAAAAAAACCCAACATAATAAACCAGTACTACTGTTATTATATTATATATATGTAATACACATCAAATATATTATTTATAAGTTGCTTCCTTCCCTCTCTCCTTGCAATGTGTTCATTACTTCTGGTCCCTGCGAACCCCTTTGCAGGGACACAGATCTGCCCATGCAGAAAACTTGGGGCTCCTTATCAGGCTGTGCTTCCCGGACAGGGTCCCATCAGATGCCACCAGAGCCTGAGCTGCAGGTCCCAAGAAGAGCCGTGCCCTGGCTGTAACAGCCCCTGCACCGCGCAGCCTGCCTGCATACCAGGCAGCGATGCTTCTAAGGGCATCGCTAACGATTCCCTGACCTCATCTGTCGTAATTTCCTAAGGCAAGGCTCTGCAAGAATGCCAGGGCTGCTGTCAAACCCAGGAATAAACTACATTTAAGGCACCGTAGGAGCTTAATTGAACAGTTGTGTTGTTGAGGAGTGTGGGCACAGAGATCAAGTGGTGAGAGCAGGGGACTGCAGGACGGCAGGATCCGGCCATCATGCCAGAGGAGTCACTGACTCACGGGCGACCTTGTGCGAGTCACTTGATGTTCTTGTGTCTCTGAAAAGTAGGTTAAATAACAAACGGGACCTCCTGCATCGGGTCCTCCGTGACCATCAAACCCTACTGGGTAATAAGCATTAAAATGCGAATCTCGCAGGGGTGAGGCCAGAAAGGAAAGGGGGCAAGAAGAGGTGCCGAAGGAGGGCCCCAGTCGCATGGCACGAGGGTGATACGCAGCTTTTATCAACACTGTATTTTAACTTATCTGGCATCCTGAGCAGAGTCAGGAAAAAAAAAGGAAAGTAAAGATTTGGGAAACTTGATTATAGACCAGATTTGTTGTGGGCTGAGGGCTGTATCCCCACTTCATCTTGGTTGCTCCTTCTGTAAAAGTAGCAGTTGTTAGCATCTGGCATATGCCTGAATAAAAGGTTTTTTTTTTCCCAGGAGCCAAGACCAAGAGATGGAAAGGAAATACAGCTCTGTACTTCACAGGGTACACCAGTCACTGCCAAGTAAAGGAGTAGGAAAGGAGTTTTTTCTATGGATGGAATTTGCCTTCCTCTGGAGTACAGGGAATGGGTGTTTGAAGGGCTGGGTCAATCGTAGCCAAATATCCCCTGACATTTCTTGCCAAAGCCTGAACCCACAGCACCGGCACGAACGTCTGCATTGCGTTACACGTTGAGGATGACCCTCACAGCTTATCTCTTTGGCACCCAGATGAGAATCAAGTCAACATAAACAGAACCACCACTAAACCCATTTTTAGCCATTCGCAAGCCACACTGCGTTTTTCTGAATCCTTCTTTGGGAGTCAAACTGACTCCTCAGATACACACACACTCCTTTTGCGCACACAAGGCTCGTGATGTGGGTCCGAGGAGCCTGTGTCAAGCAGGCAAGGTGCAAGCCTGCCTGGGCAGGTTTAACAGCAGCGGAAACAAAAGCAAGTACACGATTCAAGGTTAAAAAGCTGAACCACACAGCTTCATCTTCTATAATAACGGAAATCATTAATAATAGTTCGCACTCTCAAAGTAGTTGCCATCCAAGCTCTTGAAGAGCTGTATTAGTGAGCGAGACCTCAGAAGTCTCTCTAAGGTATTATCCCCTTTTTAAAGGGAGAAGGCAATTAAGAAACAGCCATTTGTGTGACTTGATCAAAGTCAACATATAGCACGTCAGCATCTGAACTTGGGAGACGATGCCGAAAACCTCACCGTGCAAAGCTTTCCACAGGTACGGGATAAATTTAACTGGATCCATGATGTTAAATCCATGGATTCCATGGATGTTAAATGCTTTTATCACCCTGAGGTTCAGTTTTTTCCCCTGGGAATGTTTCCTAGCTCCACTTTCCAGGACCTGAACCAAAACTTTGTTTCCAGTTCTCCTGGGAACAGCCGCCTTTGATGCTGGTTACCGCACAGGGAATGGGCATCTCTCCTCACCAAGAGGGGAGGTACTTGGAAGAAATGATGAATTAAAACGTATAATGTGGTTTCTGGCCCTTCTCATTCAGTGTTCCCAGAAACAGGCTCAAGCAGCTCAGCTTTATCAGGCTCCTTGGACTGCACCGCTGGATAACGTGCACCGAGGGCAATTGGTTCTAATCACCCATGGGTGGATCAGCCCCGGCACGGGAGAGCCTTGCTGTGGGGCGAGCAAGGAACCCACATGGGCTTTGTGGGCCATCCTGTCCCAACGGCCATGTCTGTGCAGTGCTGAGCTCCATGGAGTCACTGTCACCAGCTGAGGGGACTCCACGCTCCCTAGCCAAGTGCCACCGACCCATCCATCCTTCCAGGCACTCCCACTGCTGGTTCCTACTGCCCAGTTCACGTCTGGTCTGCCATGCCCTGCTCCTGCGTGATCCGACCCAGCCCTCACTAGCGTGACAACCACAGCTCCACCGAGAGTGAGACAAACTTCTAAACATCCCCCAGCCACCTCTCCAGGACCTTCGTTAAGCTGCACAACATCACAGGGAAGCGAACAGAGAGTGGGAAAGGGACCAGCTTCTCTCCACCGGTGCACAGCTCCCAGTGAGGAAAATGGACCAGACCGGTTGCACGCAGCAACTAAATACACCTGAGCAGCTGAGGAGGACGAATTGTGCCTGGCATCACTGGAATCAGGCAACGCCACTTCGTTTAAATTAACACCTCCTTTCTTAAAGAAAATAACATGATTTTCCCCAAAACCGTGAAGAGTCAGGGCCTCGGCATCACACCTCATTTGAAGGCAAAAGCTGCAGTGGCAGAATTTATCGCAGCCAGCCCAAGTCAGGGTCTCAAATTGTTTGCTTGCATTGAGCCCGCATTGAAGAAACACAAAGCTCACCTGTAATGCAGCTACACTGGGAAAAATACTGAAAGATCTACACAATGGGAAAGAAAAGCTCTTAAGTTTTTACTAGCTGGGAATGCCAGAGTTAATTCCAATAACAAAAATGAGCTGACCTTCACTGAAAGCAAGCCATTCACACGAGTTTGAAACCAGGCTAAATGGTTTGATCATCTGACCTCCTGCATCTCATGAGCCATTAAGGCCAAGGATGAAAGTTTTGCTAAACTATCTTTGCCAGTAAAGAATGCTGTTATGACGGCCGAACCTGCCTCCCCGGCTTTTGCCTGGATAAAGTCTCTCATTTAGGGCATAATTTAAATTTATCTGGCAAAGCCCACTTCTGCCAGCAGAAGCTGCATCTCCACTAGAGGGCTTTGCTGATGCAGATCTACGAGCAAGCCATTATCACATAGATTAAATCTGTATTTCAAACAGCTCTGGTCATGGTGCCTCACTCTGCGTGTACAGCCAATATTCCCTTTTCTTCTGTGGGTAAGGGTGCATTAGGGAACTCCTCTAGTGCTCCAAAATGTCTTAAAAATTAACATCAGGAAACAAAGATCTTCCCAAACCAAGGAAAGGCCTTTTGAAATTTATTCCTGATGATGTTTAACACCCTCTTTAATGGACTGGGAAGTACCTTATCATCCTCATGTGATGCAAACACATCATCCCACTTCCTTCCAAATACTGACTGTATGCTTCTGCCTTCTCTGCCCATCTACGAACACATACAGTGTTTCTTTGGGATCTCTTCGCTAAGCACTCAAACAGGTAAATTCAGGTTCTGGATCTCACAGCAGCTGCCAGCTCTGCCAGATTTGGGTCTGGTCTCTGGACTATGTAAGAAGAGATGTCCACAATTGTCGCTAGTGAACTTACAGACTGAAAATGAAGATCTAGCGTGTCCTCTTCTCCAGTTGCTCGCTCCCCTCCCTGTCTCTGCCAGTTCTGCACCCCCAGGATTAGCCTGGAGATGGATCCAAAGCAGAAGGAAGCAAGTGAGCTGCCAGGGGAAGACACATCTTAGCTGTTCTGGTAATACCGGAGCCCTCTGAGACACTGAAGCGAGCGAGCACAATAACAGGTGGGCCAGGGAGAAAGGAGAGTGGAAGGAGGAGGACTTAACATCACAAACCAGCCTCTGGTTACAAAGCTCCATGCGCCCCTAAATCCTGCAGAGGAGGCTCGATCCTCACCAGCATTGGACGAAGCCAACTCCCTGTACATCCGTGGGATCTGAACCCCTCCATGTCCCCTTCCGGGATTACTCTGCTGTTTGGGTTAAAACGCAGGTTCAAATTGTGTTTTGAAAACCACTACACATCCACGCGCTACCACACACTCCAGGTTTACAGGGAAATTACTGGATGGATGGAGTGTGTGACGGTGCAGGACAAGGCTCTGTCCCTTTCAAACACTTACAAGTCAGCGTAGCAAAGCCATAGCAACAAGAAAAGCGCTTGTGTTATTTCCCATCCAAGAGCAGCTCCTGCCATTCACTGATTGCATGACCTTCTGTCAGCAGTCATTGAAGCAACCTTTGAAAATGTTTCTGTATCATTTAAACCTGGTTCCTCGGCCCTGGACTGTCTCTGCCAAGGCAGTAGCAACATCTCCAGAGCAGAGAGTGAGCCTGGTATTTCACAGATTTCTTCTTTTAAGATCTTCATATTCTACCAGCCACCAGTGGAAATCATGCCCGACAGTGTGGCATGAAAAATAAATCCAAAGCTGAGTTTGAATAAGACAGAAAAGACTGTCTGGAAAATGACTGCAATAAACTCGAATAACCAATCATTTAAAAATGCTGGTATTTATCGTTTGAAAAATGAGGTGGAAGGATCATTACAGATAAATATCAAATATCTTCTTTTCATTCCTTTTTGCTGCTAGATTGGGAAGGTCAGAAGTTCAGAGACGCTTTAATGCCTCAGTAGATACCCTGAAGCGCGGCGCTCTGTGGCAAGGGTGAGGGGCCTGATTTTTCTCACCCGTGTGAGAGCTGGTATAAAATGGGAATGAAGGAAGACTCACACCCCAGGAGCTCCTGCATGTTCTAGTGAACCCAATTTAAGCAACATGGGTCACAGTTGTTTTCCGTCATGCCAGAATAAATGTACTGACTCCAAGAAATATATTGAAATATATTCTGCAGGAACTCTCTTCGTTTTGTGAGCGACCACGTAAAGAGCTCCTCTCCTGACTGTTTTTTTGTCCCTACGCAGGGATAAAATACTTTCTCTAAGGTTCTTCTGGCTGTGCTTCCTTGTGGAGACACTGCTGCCCTAATACTGATGTGCTTAACAGCACTAATAAATTGCAGTTACATGCACACTTTTTTTCCCCTGAATAATGAAGTTAAAAGGCCACTTTGGCATAAATTCATTGTTACCCCAAGTGAAGCAAGTTCCTCCTGGTGCTGCTGCATCCAAATAATTGCTTTTGGCAAAAGCCAAGTAGAACACAAGGCAGTTGCTTAATTTCTTTCTATTATCACTATCAAATGTTGGTGAGTGCAAGGCAGTGAGGTGGCATGGCAGCAAAGCTGAGCTAGAGAGGAACCAACATCGTTTTGTAAATGTTGATATTTAAAAACCATGCAGTGTATATTTGTGTAGTGCAAACAAACTTTAAAAGCACGTTGTATTTTCTTCCTGTTTTGCATTTGTAGCAAAGTCAGAATTATTTCTATTATCTTTAGAGGAATTTCACAGTTTGTAAACACCTGGAACCCCAACATCTGCAACTCCCTAACCCTAAAGCTCCCTCCCTGGGGAGAGGCAGAGCAGCAGCCCCTGTTTCACAGCCCGTGCTCCACAAAGACTGCCAGGATCCTCCAGGAAAAAAAAGGATGGTAGTGTCGTGTTTCCAGTGCAAAACATGAAGAAGGAAGAAAATAGCAGGAGAATGCTTGGTGGAGGGAACCGAAGCCTGGTATTGATATTATCACATGCAATAGGAAACACAGCGTGTTTTGAGCTGTGCTAAGCAGGCAATTCCGGGGTTCATTCTGCTTTTCCTCTCTTCCTTCACAGACTTCAGCATTAGCAGCTCCAGCTATAGCCAGAACTGCCTTAGGAGCATGGCACTTGTTTCCCCAGGGGACGTCGGGGAGTGTCCCGTACCTCAGAATGGTCAGCACCCAAGTCCCACTGGATTTTCTCCACCAGGTCCAACCACCTGTATCCTCTCCAGACTGTCGTTACATCCAGATCTGATGGAAAGCTTTAATGCTTCAGAAGTCTGAGCAATAAGACTGATCTTTTCTTATTTCGCTCTCAGGAATCAGTTTCAGTAATACACCAAACGGCAAATTTTACTTCTTCCAAATAGGTTTTTCCCTTGGCTGCTACGGCTTGAAAAGCTCAGAAAGCTGCACTGCAACATACCGATGAGAGCTCAGGAAAAGAAAAACTTTAGAGGCAGGGAATAACATCAAGCCGTTTGATTTATGATCTAAACCAACAACTGCTGGTTGCCTCAGCTGGTCCCTTTTTTGTTCCCGTATGACATATGCTTCTATTCCGATCTTAGCTAGCTTCAAGAGTATTCGTGACAGCAGCATGTTATATCTATCTATCTAGTGATAGCTCCAGTGCAAACTGCTAAACCAAAATTCAGGGTATAAAATTCTCAAATCTCTACATTACCAACCAAAGCTCTCAAAACAAGCATCCCTAAGCACGTGCAGCTTCAACACTCAAGATTCAGTACGAAAGCTTGCCAGCTTCTGGAGCGTTTTTTATTACGGAAATAAGATCAAACTGTAAATCCAGTTTTCTACCTGTAGAAACTAGGTATGGGAGTTTAATGAAGCTTCATAACACACTTCTCCTGAATAGAGGTTTGGAGCCAAGAGGAATTGGTAGAAAATGCATAAATGGTAACTAGACAAACCTCTCAGACAATCCCTTTTTATACATCAAACTTAACTTGAAAGTAACGCCTCAAATGCTGAAAAGCACGGTTAGCCTTCATGGACCACTGAGTTCCTAGTCTTGGTGAAAAATAGGTTGGTAGTCATTGGTACGGACAATGGTAGGGTCTGCAATCTCAATGCCTCTCTACTAGGAGTTGCACCGAGACCCAGCAAACACTTTGCACAAGCCAAAGGTCATTGGAATATGTCAGCTTTTGATCCTATTTATTCAAAAGTGGTCCTGAAGCAGCCATCAGATGTCACGAAGTGGCACATCCATCCTGGGGACTCCATGTCCCCAGCCCAGCTCAGCTCAGTTCACACCAGCCCAGTGCATCTCAGCCCAGCTCATCCCAGTTTACCCCAGCTCATCCCAGTTTACCCCAGCCCAGCTCATGCCAGTTCACCCCAGCCCAGCTCATGCCAGTTCACCCCAGCTCATCCCAGTTTACCCCAGCTCATCCCAGTTTTTACCCCAGCCCAGCCCATCCCAGTTCACCCCAGCTCATCCCAGTTTTTACCCCAGCCCAGCCCATCCCAGTTCACCCCAGATCATCCCAGTTTACCACAGCCCAGCCCATCCCAGTTCACCCCAGCTCATCCCAGTTTAGCCCAGTCCCGCCGCCCCCGGAGCTGTCCATAGTCCTACCGCCCGATCCAGCCCCAGCACAAAACCTGGCGCATCGCAGCCTTTCACGTTTCAAAAGCCCATAACATAACTTATTGCAAACAAAACCTTAAACCCACTCAAGCACCCAACACGCGCAAAGGAAAAAAGCTCCAAAACAGAGAAGTGCTTCCAGCCAGATGCCATTTTGTCCTCCAGCAAGAAGTTTTCACTGCGGAAGTGATGGAGGAGCTCGGTATCTCTCCAGCTCCCGACAGCAAACCCACATCTGGAATTTTACACCCTGGCAATGGATGCTCTAACTAATGTCCCTTTAGATAAAAGTACCCACTGGGCACAACTTCACAGGTCAAGCTATCAGCAAGGTTTTCCACCACTGTACAATGCAAATTCTTTCACTTCTTGCAACTGGCAGTAATGTATGAGATCAGATTCAGGTTTCAGTGTGCTGGAAAGAAAATCCAGCACTGGCTTCCAGTGCAGATTGTGGGGAGCAAGTAAAACATACTTTTCTTTTTATAGTCTGTTTCCATGGTGCACAGAGGTTCCCATAGCTAATTCTGCAGCTGCAGAACTTCAGAAAATTGCACAGCCTGGGTATAATCCTGTGGCAGTCTGCCCCATCCATTCCCAAATCAAAATCCGGTGGCTTAACACTCTCATCAAACAACTGAGCCTTCTCCCACTTTGATACGAGAGCCGAGTAGCTGCGGTTGAACTTCCTCAGGTTGCCAATCCGTTTAAGAGAGCACCAAAGCAACCGAAGCAAGGTCTGGGTGTCAGACCCCGTCTGATAATGGTCCTAGGCAATTAGGAGGGGGTAAAGAAACAAATTTCTATTTGCTGTATTTATTTTTAAGACAATTTCTTAGAAGAACTGTACATCTAAAGAACAAGCAGACTGTTATAAGCAGTAACTGCATCAACTCCATCTCTGCTGCTCTCCACTGACATGACTGAAGTAGCCCTCTCTGCTTTCTCTGAGCCAGAAGACCAGAGACACGCTGCCCTCCCAGCTTCCAGGCACCAACACTCGCTGTACTTGGTCAGAGCCTGGCCCAACTGGACAAACTGGTCATTTCCAAAAGCATCCTCCAAAAATCAACGTGCCAAGCACCAGCCAAGCACCTTCACCCTCTCAGCATGGGCTCTGCACCTCGCATCGTCCTGTGCCCGGTGCGCGCCTCACCTGTTCCTGGGAATTCATGACCCGCAGCTTCATTTGCTTCAGGTAAGTAGAAGTGAGGGGCATGTTGTAGTCAATGATCCCAGAAACCAAAGAGGAAGGTGGTTCGCTCTCTGAAGAACAGAAGAAAAACTTTATTTAGATACAGGGATGTGGAAGCACAAAGCTATGATGTGTTCTCATAATCATTAAACTTATGTATTTAGAAGCTCTTAAAATCCCTTGCTAGAGCTGGTGCCCGCTGAGCTAAGGTTCCTATAAGAACACAACCCAACCAAGAACATAATTACAGAACAGATGTTGTTTTGGAAAAAAAA
>VYZM01021315.1:12856-24504 GCA_013398915.1 Dromas ardeola | reverse complement strand
AAAAAGCATTGCTGTCACCTGTGGAAAAGACTACACATAATATATAATTTTTCAGTCTACCAAACTAGAATGTAGCAGCGGAAGGCACCGAGTCTTGCCGATGCCTCCGAAGCACTTCCATGCAAATGGGATTTATGCAGAGGTTGATGAACAAGAATATATTTGCAGCTTGCTTTAGCATTGCGAAGTCTTGCCAATTTTACTGGGATTCCCTCAGGTAGGAGTTAACATTAAGGCAACTTATTAAGTATCTCTATCTGGTGATGAAGATTATTTTTAACACACTCATTAAAACACAAACTTAATTTTAACGAACTTTAATTTAAATTCTTCCTGTTGATTCCTCTGGCTGCATCACATTGAGCTCTAGAGATCACTCTAGATTCAGACCGCTCCTGCAAATCATTTTGTCGAGCCGGACCAGAGGAATCCCCACAAGGCAAATTCTCAGTGATTTTTCTGAACCCTCAAAGATTTGTCAGCTCTGCCATCATCACTGTGGAGCTTGCAAGCTCTCCATCTAGGAGATGAAGACCACTAGAAGGATCCATTCTAACACTGAATTTACGGGTTTGTGCAATGGTTTGTTCAAGAGGAAAGCTGCCATTTCCCACAGGGATGGCTGCTGGCTAAAAGGAAGATTTCTTTGCCCTCAGTACAGGCAGACCCAAGTTTGGAGAATTAATCCAGCCTTCCCGCACACTCTGAAGGGATGTGTGGTGTCCACTGGAAAGTGAGCTTAAACAACGACGGATGGGGAAGGATTTCCAGGGGCTGAAGGTGAACCGATGGTGGGAGGTTTCCATTCCCGTCTCTGAATCTCCCTGGCTGGCCTGCATTTTCTGGGGTCATTGGTTTCACAGGCACCTCTGACACAGCCCCTTGAAAAAAAGCCTTCACAAAATGTTTTACAGCACCTTAGAAAACTCATCAACCCAAACATAATGGGCCTGCTTTTCAGAAATGCTGAATATCAAAAAAATCCCAGGGAAACTCAGCAGACCCAAAGATGCTCCATACCTCTGGAAATACCAGATCTATCATGTCTGATTAAGAAATGACCTGACCCAAAAACCTGTCTGTAACTGGCTTAAACATCACATAGGTTTTTGCAAATGTTCCGTATCGAGACGTTAACTGGGTCCATGGAAATACAATGTTTTTTTTCCAGGTCCATCTAATTCGTCCCTGGGCAGCTGAAGCATTCCTGCCTGTGGATGCAGGAAAGGGGGGCCAGAGCTACTCAGGCCACCAGTTTGCTCAAATATGAAGATGCAAAGCTTTTAGGAACCTTGTAAACTAATTCCTCCCTTCTTTTCTCATGGCTGTATGTCAGAGTGGTCTCTGGCATGCTTCAACCTACAGATTAACTAAGAGCACTTCTATGTCTCTATATATTAAGCACCCAAAATAACCCATTATTCTGCTGTGCAAGGATGTTACTTTGTGATGAAATGATGCTAAAATCCCAGTGCAAGGGGTGGTTCTCGGAGTCTGGTTCTGTGATGAAAGGGGAAATGGCTCCCAGGAACAAAATCTGCCACCTTACCCAGGCTGGCTGGGGTCATCAATATTTCTTCCTCCAATAACTCTTCTTTAAGAAGAGTTTAGGAAAGCACTTGCTAAGAGTAACAAAGATAGAGCTGTTCTTTCCTTGAAGCACAGGTGTGGATGAGGTGAGTCTTTCAGACCTCCGAGGATGATATGTTGCTCTCCTGCCATCCCCCGCTTAATAGTTCAGCGCTGCAGAAATGAATGAGGCTCAAGAGAAGCAGCTCAGCATCCTCACGTGGGGAGGAAGAGGGAGGTACATGATCTTTGGCGCTTAGATTCTGCCTGAAACCATCCTGATGTAAATCTGGAACAATCCCATTAGCAGCCACAAATTTACTGTGAATTTGTGCAACTGCAACAGATAAGAGCTTGAGCCTACGAAACCAAAACCTTTCTTCTTTTTTAAGCTAACTGGAAAAGAAAGAAAACCTTTGTTTTAAAAGGCCTGGGGGACTCCACGGGTACAATCCTCATATCCTACGTCACCAGAGGGGGCTACTGGAATCGTTTAGCTCATTTCTCAAAAAGTTCTCTATATCACATGCCCCATGTGTTTGACATACAGATGGAGCAGGCAGAATGGTTTCAAGTGAAATGGTTTCGATCTTAATTCCACACTTGTATAACTCCACTGGAGTTAGTCCTAATTTAATAACAGTGTAAAGAAATCACAGCGAAGTCCAGTGACGTTCAAAGTTTCCCACAAGCGAGACAATTTGCTTTTATGAACTATGTGGGTGCCCTGCAGGGTTTGATGTCAGATATGTTTAATTAGGGATTTTTGTGATCACAAATGAAATGCGCTGAGATTTGTTTAATGGGCAAGAGATGGGAACGACTTAATTTTTTTTCATCTTACTGAGTTAAACTTTACCTATATATGCTTGTATGTGTGTATATTATATTAAGTTATTTATGTACACCTACATAACTCTTCTACGACCCCAGTTTTTTAGGTGATTTGCTCTCAATAAATTCCTGAGTATGTATTAGTGAAATCAGACACTTTTCCCCAGTAAAAGTTACCTTATCTAATCTACTCTATGCATTTTCACAGGTACTTAGTCACTATTTAGGTACTATTCAGAGCAGAACTGCACTGCTGTCCTTCCAGTCCCGCTGGGTAAGAAGCAGGACTTTTTACGTGAGGGATCCTTTGTTTTCCTGTTTGATTTATTTTGAAGAGAACTGCTAATGGGGAAAGCTTTATGAAATTATTATTGACATGAATTTATAAATTTGCTCAGGACAGCCAGATCTCAGCCCTGATTTCCGCAGCTAGGACGGCTCTGGGGAGGGTACTGAGCACCTGATGTTCTCTGAGCTGCCTCTGAGCCAGGATGGGTGCTCCGGGGAGGCACAGGAGACCCGGGGATGGTGGGTGCGCAGGAGGGAGTCCCTGAAGGAACAATGGCCCTTTTCATCAGCCGCCTCCTGAAAATGGATCCTGAGCTCCAGGGTGAAGGGCTTGGCTATTGCCAGGCATTTAGTGCAGTGTCCTGCTTTGGGTCAAGCCAAGAGGCGACATCCTTGTTGGCCTGACTCATCCCGTGGCCCTTCCCATCCACAGAGCTGACAGCTGCAGCCGCAGCACTCGGAATGCCGCCCGTGACGGATGCGGCACAATCAGTGTAAAGGTCAGGTTTGCTCCCAGTGAGGCCAAAGGCCAAAACTTCTCTTGACCTAATTGGAAAGCGGGATCGGGCCCTTAGCTGGCAGAGTGGGAAGTGCCGCGGTAACAGAGCTTAGACTAATAAATGTCACATAGGATTATTTGGAGAGTTTCTAAAAAATATAACGAGTACAAAGCATTTCAGTCACTAGCTGTGGGTAGCTGGCACACATAATCCACTTAAACGGAACCTCTGGGCTGTCCCTAGCTCTGCTCCTAGCAGTAAACAGTCGGAAATCGGTATTTAGTATTAGAAATTTTCTATTGTTGGGTCCTTTGTTCATTTAATTCTGCTTCTCTGCTTGATAAGAGCTGCCAAATGAGCCTGTTTGCCTTAACAGTTTTGAAATAGTCTAACTCTCTGCAGTTTGCTTATGTTTTTTTGAAGAAGCAATTTTGTTGGGTGAAACCTCTCAGAGTCAGTTTGATCCTTTGCACTTGATCATGAACATGAGTTTGTAATTCAGAAAAAACCCACACAAACGTCAACTTTAACCATTTACTCTGGAAGAAAACCTGGTCCCATCTTATGTACCGCTTACATCTTTTAGGCCTAGGAGCTGCAGATTGGTTCCACTTACAAAAGAACCATAATGAGCCAACCAGCACAATGGCCACGCTAATTGGTCGTATGCATAGGCATAATATAACTTTGATTACCAAAACACTTTCCGTTATCAAAAATAGGATCATGACGTGCATATCTATTAATTCAAATTACTTCTTTATCAGAAACTTCAGTTATTTCAGACATATTCAGTGTCTTTCATTACAAAATTAATAGTTTAAAAGAAAAATTTTAGCTTATGTTTTTTTCAGAAATCGAAGTTTCCACCCACATATGATTACAGGTTGATTGCAGACATATCTGCAATATTTTTGACCCAAGCTTTGCACTGGGGAAGCTCGGAAAGAAGGCTAGGCTGCTTCTGCTCTCTAAGCTGAGAACGGTGACAGACAAACCAAATTTAAACAATTCTTTCAGCTTGGCTATAAAAGTGCACAAAAAATAACACACGTTCAGAAAACCATTAGGTTAAGAAGTATCTCATCGATGGGGCAGTATCCTGACAGCTATCAGTGATACCACGCTGGTACAAAACGCTGTGTCAGCTCTGCTGGCGGAATTCATTTGCCTTTACCTTTGGGCTCCAGTCCGTTGGAGTTGAAATGCATCCTCTTCTGGCACTCGGTGCAACTCATCAGGAACCTGGTCACAGCTTCTCTCGGGAGAAAAGCATATGTCTCCGCAATCTGGGAAAATAACGAGACGGCTGTATGTCCTGGGTGAGGGAGAATGGCTAACGGAGAGCCGGGCGGGGGGCGCGGGAGGCCACCAGCACCTTCCCACCTCGCCTGCTCCGCCTGGCCGAGAACATCAATGACTCACAGCAACACACCGGTCCCTTCAGCCCAGTCCTGGGATCCCAGAATCCCGCCCTCTGGAGCAACTGTTGATGGAAGAGCATTTTGGGAGGGTAACTGGTGTGTCAGAAAGGCACTGGGACGCAAATGACAGACCTTTGGGCTCCCTGCGTAGCGACTCCTTCCCAGAAACTCCTTCCCATTCCCCCTCGAAGTCTGGGAAGAGCGAAGCTACAAACGTGTAAGAATCAAACGGGAAAGTAAGGTCTCGTCAGCTCTGTTTGCATTGTTAATTACCATCACACCAGTAACCTGAAGAATCCATTAATCTTTTGTGAGGGCAGGTCACTTTTTCCCACAATGACACTCAATTACTGTTAATAATACTTTGCACTTCTGTGACATATTTTATCTAGGGAATTGAAAACATTTTTACAAACAGTAATGAATTAAGTCTCCTGAACCTTTGTGGGATATTTGTATTTTACAGATGAGGAAAAGCTAAGGATAAATATTTAAAACTTGGATGCCTGAAGTTAAACACTATATCCAGACCTAAGCACCCACAGAAGATGCCTGGCTATCACAGAGTCCTCTTATTCCAATTAATCCCTGCCAGCAGCAATTTTACAGTATTTCTAAAGATCAAGACTAGGTTATTTGGAGAAGGAATGAGGCAATTTTAATGTAGATTTCTGTAAGGCCATAAGAGACCATCAAATCATGGAGTCTGACCTTCTGTGTAGCACAAGTCAGGGAACTTCACCCAGGTTCTCCTGCAGCCCTGTGGTTTGCCTAAAACATCTTCCAGGAAGACATCTGGTCTTAATTGGAAGGCATTAAGAGGTGGAGAGCCCACCTCTTACTTTGGGGTTGGTTCCTACGGTTAATCACCCATCCTGTTTGGTCTAAGTGACTTGTCCTAGCACGGCGGTTCCCAAACCAGGGGCCGTGACCCCAGCAGGGGTCATAGCACTTACAAGTGGGGTCATAAAGCAGACAGAAATTCAATTGTTTGTGCCAGTCCTCGGGGCTGCGAGCCCGGCAGAAGTGGGGCTCATAACGGGAAGCAGGGCTGCAACCAGACACCTCGCCAGCGACGGCTGGTGATGGGGCCAAGCCGGGAGAGCAGCCCAGGATGTCCTGATCCCCCTCCTCTGGCCACTGGGCATCTCCCTCCCACCTTGTTTTGTTGACAAAAATTAAAAATACCTAAATTCCAAGCCTTTTCCTACCCTATGGGAACGGGTGATGCTTAAGCTTGGAATAAAGTAATCTGACAGAAGGCGTGCAATGGGGCAGAGGGTTTGCTTGATCATGGCTAAAGCAGCCCCGTGACCCGCCGTTGCGGTGGGAGGGAGAGACATTTATCTCCACTGAGCGGCAGCAGAGCCCGAGGTTTTACATGCATGCTAATGCCAGATGGGTGGAAAGTTCAGGCAGGGACCTTGTCCCAGCCGTTCAAATGGAGGATGCGATGCCTGGTCCTCATGGGATTCTCCTCCTCTTTAGCTCCAGCCCCATCGAGCTCTGTTGTGACTGAGGGGTTGCTCAGCTCAGCCTTCGCCTCTGTGCGATATTTATCAATGCACGAGCACTAGGGACTCCCACAGAAAGGCTGAAATTAGGAGCCTGAAAATTGCCGGTGGCAAACGTGGTGCTGCGGCACAGGCAGGGAAACGTCCCTTCGCGCTGCCTGCGGGGCTGAGCCCAGTTTCCCTGCCTCTTTTGCTCCAGCAAGCCCACAGTCTCTGCTGCAAACGTTCAGCTAATTTTAGTGATACAGTTGTTATTTCTCAGCTGATTTGATGCTCTGCAGAGCAGACAGCTTCCTTGATGAGTTATCTCCCATCCAAACTCCCTTTCTGATTGCCTCCCTCCGGAGGTCACGGACAAGGGCAAACTCTCCGGTGCCTCTAATCAGAAGTGGTGGGGAAAGGGAGAGGGAGGGAAATGGCAGGGGGCACTGAAACCTCCCGAGCTGACCGCCCAGCAGCATCCCTTTGTGCACCCGAGCCACGGCGCGGGGTGCCGCTATGCAGCATTTCACCTTCCAGCCCCGGCTGCAAAGGCGCTCCAGGGAGACAGGGCATGAGCCAGGCCAGCCAGCCCAGCCAGCAGCGTCCTGCCAGGTCAGGAGGGGATACACGCTGCTAATGTGATGATCTCAGCTCAAGAGGGAGACGGAGGGGTGGAGCGTGAAGCTCTCTGACTGCTGCGAGCAGGCCTGGGAAAACAGACGGATCCAGCCTGCTCCCCCGAGGCTGTGCAGGGCACAGATTAGTCCTCCAGAGAGTTGAATTGAAGGAATTAGGGGAGGGTCGGAGTGGTCTGCTTGGGGAAATGAGTGGAAAGTTTCTGAATTGTGGTCGTGCTGGTGGGGCTGCTCCCCCTCCCCGGGACTATAAAGAGGTCACCTGCCCCTGGCTGCAAGGACTGTCGCAGGGGCAGGAGCTGAATGTGCAGGGCACAGAGCGGTGCCACCAGTGGTGAGCACAGAGCCCTTCTCCCTGGGGGCTCCCACCACACGCAGGGGGCTGCAGGGCACTGGGCTGCCCCTCGGGCACCGCCAGCACAAACAGCCATGGATGAACCCAGGGACACAGGCAGACAGGACAGGCAGGACAGACTCCACCCCTGAGCTGGGTCTGGCAGCCATCGAGCCCTGCGTAATCTCAGGCATCATGGCAGAGACCAGGGCAGCCTGCAGAGACCTCTCCAAGATGATGTATACACCAGAGACACAAGCCACCGGTCAGCCACTTCTGTCTCTAAGCGATTTGGTCCTTAGGGCTGTACGATTCAAGGGAGTAGCTCAGTTTTGGACAGTAAATTCAGCTCTTCTTGTAAAAGGAGAGCCCAAATGTTTGCGTTGAAGGGCTCTGCAGAGTCAGGAGAAACAGCAAGCTCCCTGGAGAAGCACACTTCAAGCTAAATTATTCCTGACCTAACTAGAGTGGTTTCAGGATGGATAGAGCTGGTTCTCAGCATCCATGGAGCACCTGACGAGACTTAGCTCAGTGCCTGCCTCCATTTTGTAACGGAGGAAGCCCAGCCATGGGCTGGTGAGATCATCCACCCCACTGGGGAAGAGGGGCAGGTTCTGGCCGTGTCCCAGTCCCTCCTTCTGGCTGCTACTGCCCTTCAAAGCCCACGCGAGACTTTTTCCTCCGGCCGAGGAAGACAGGGAGGCAGATGGCACGGGGCAGTGTGCGCAGGGGACTGGGCAAACATCCCCTTGCCCATCAGTAACACTGAGCATTTCTCTTTTTTTTTCCCCCCAGACATGTAGAGTTGTCTTTGTATGATTCACTTGATCTTTCCTCTCCAACCAGCCGCACCATCGTGCTGCCCCTGCAGCCCAGCTTCCCATCTCCCAAGCAGAGCTGCTCTGCCTTTAAACGACTCCTCTCTCACGCCTCCCCGCACAGGTGAACAGGACTGTCCTTCGCCTCTGCCTTCCGCCAGCGGCTCTGCTTCCACCTGCCCTCCCATCCCTGTCCCCATCCCTGTGGGATGCCCACCGCCCCTCTGTCCCTTCGCTCCCGTCCCCTGGCTGCCCGGGGCACACGAAGGGGGAGTCTCACCGCTCGGTAGGTTTTCTTCTGCCCGGCATGTTTGGGTGCTTTGCCCGGCTCCGACGAGCTCTCCACATGCATCGAGTATATGATGTCAAAGAAATCTTCCACCACCGCCACGCGTTTCAGAGAGATGCCCTCGGGCTCCGACAGTCCATCTGCCCCCTACAACAGTGCAGGCAAGTTGAGTTAGTGTCAGCGATGGGTGACAGGGGTGACAAGATCGGCCCGGGGCTAATGCGGTTGGAGGGGGCAGAGTCACAGTGCTCCAGCCCCGGGCTGCCTTGGGCACGGGGGATGTGGGGGATAAATTAAACAGTGCTCCAGGGAGGATCTTGCTGTAGCCAGGGCAGTGGCGGCTGCTGCTGTTGTGCTGCTAAAGCTGCCAGTGAAATTGGGCCAGGAACAAAAAAAAAAAAGGGAAGAGTCCAGAGTGGAGTCACAACCAATCAAGAAATTCAATTTTCATAATTTGGGATGATTTTGCTAGGCAGGGAACAGGCAGAGGAAGCTCTTCGGACCGGCACATGGTACTAAACCATCCTGGGAAGCCCCACAACATGGGGCACCCTCGCTGGCTGCCGTCCTCACGGACATGGATCAGCCAGCAGGACGAGGTTTCACTGTGATGCCAGGATACGGCCCTAAAGGAAGGAGACAGAATCACCCTCCTTCCCTGCACTGACCTTTCCAAGGCACCCTCCCTCTCTCGCATACGCAGAGCAGCTGAGCGCTGGCAGCAGCAGCACAGCTCTTTGTGTGTTAGGATGTGCTGGAGAGCAGGAGGCAGTAATTCTGCCACACGGCAGTGGTGACAGACTGGTGGGAGTGGGAAGTGTGGGGAGCAGTGCTCCTCCGAGCTGACTGGCACCGTCGGTGTCAGCTCACACTGGCAGGGCGCGCCGCGGGAAGGGGAGGCAGCCTTCGGTACCCGGCAGCTGCTAACGGTGCTCCGGCACAGAGCGCCAGAGCCGGGAGTGCTAATGGAGACAGTCGGAGGCTGCTGTAATGGCAGGGGGTACCGATAAAGGGCCAGGCTTTGAGAGGCCGCTTAGCTTTTTCCTTGAAAAAATGCCATTGTTGCTTAGACAGTTGTATATATACATAAATATATGTATTATATACACATATACATACATATATATATACACAATGCATCCCTTTGAGGCCCACTTTCCAAAAAGGTATGCTTGGATGCCGTCCAGCTGGTACACACCAGGCTGGTGAGCAGCAACCTGCACATCTCAATGACCTGCAAACTATCTTTTTTCACGTGCATTCAGGCATCTGTGAATGCAGGCGGAGGCTGGCAGAGGTCGGCATGCAAAGGGAACACCCACTCCCCTAACCTTTTAATTTTTTGTTGTTATTGGAGGTTGGGCTCTTGTGTATCTTATACGGTCTATAGATTGAATAAATGCTGTTCTTAAGCCACCAGTCAAGGGACTCTCAAAAATCAATCATTTAGAGGGACCGCCTTCTGCTAAAGACTATTTTCGTGGGGAAGCAGGCTTTTAATGTAAAGCGCTGCCTATTAAAGTTGGCTCCTCACACCAAATTCGGAAGAGAGACTGCCATACTGGGCACAGACTGCAGTGGGACGGGTCAGTGTGATCACCCGGGACACAGGCACAAGGATTTTCCAACACAAACCACCTCTGCCTTCCCCGGGGAGCCCTGAGCCGTATATAAAGGTGGCTGTAACAAAGAGAATATTGAGAATGAACACAAGGGGCAGGGTGGCAGTGCTGCCGTGGTGAGGGTCGGGAAACTTCCCCTGCGGGAGTGTCTTTGAGGAATATAGATCTAATTTCTTCTGTCACCATTCGGGGAGTTTCACTTTAATCGAGGGCATGGGTATTCCCCTGCCAAGGAGGAGTGGGCATTAGGAGGCTTCCTACTGACCAATAATCCTCAGAGCAAGGTTGAAATGAGGATAATTACAGAAACAGGACAAAGAAAAATGCATCAGGAGAAAAGCACGGTCAGATGCAACAAGAGCAGCCCGCAAAATTAAGGTTGTAACCAACCCCACATGCAAATCACTATTTCCAGGGCCATCTCAAGCAACTAAAACCCTCCTCCCTGCATGGCCAACGGTTCCCTATTTCCTCCTCGGTTTCAGAATGAATGCAGTTAAGGTAACCTCAGGGTCTGGGCATCGCTACAGCCTCTCTGCGCCTCCAGCGCTGCCTTCTCCACCCTGGCTGAATGCCGGATGCCGGAGCTGCCTCCTCAACATCCCATTCCCTGCAGCGACCCTCCCCTGACTCCTTACGTCTCTCCATCCCCTCATCAGCCTTGTGACTTCTCTCCCCATGATGATTATTTAGCTCTGGGAAGCAGGTGAGATGCATGCGGTATCAAAGCCACTGGATATAAGAAGCTGTATCAAGTCAGTGCTTCTAGGATTACAGAGGTTTATATCTGGCAATATAACCAAATGTTGACCTAGGATTTAAGAGGACACACGCGCTATAGCCTACCTCTCAGAGGGGCCCACGCCCCTCTGGTTCTTCCTTCCACACCCCGTATTGCTCACGAGTATTCAAGGCATGAGTCAGAGCCCATAATATCTCAGAACGGCTTAAACACCCTTAGGTTTAAAAAGCAATAAAAATTCATTTAGGAAGAAGGAGGGGAATAAGGGATGCTTTTACCCCCTCCTGATGCCGGGGCTTTACGGGAAGTCACCTGCCCCCAAAATGAGTAAAAGATTTCAGGAGCTAAAGCTCAGCCTTGAGATAAGCGTTTGGGAGCGGGCGGCATTTCAGGTGCTGAGGAGAGGAAGTCCCTTTGCCACCTTACAGGCATCCTCCTTTTCCCTACATTTGCCCAGCATCAGTTTGTCTCTCCCCCTTCCCAGTCTCTCCTCCTTTTCCATCCCTGCGTATCCCGTCCCACAAATCTCACACCCCCCCATTCTCCTGCCTCCTCCCCACCTTCCCAGCATCGTCAGCGCTCTCTCTCCTCTCACCTCCCCTCCTCCAGGTTCCCCATCAGGTCTTTTTCCTCCCCAGCTGCCCTTTGTTTTCCCCATCTCCTCTAGTCCCACATTTCTTCGCTTGCCTCCTCCTCACCCCTCACCAGCCGCCGTAGCNCGCCTCCAGCCTCCTCCATGGACCCAGTGCCCGGGTCCCTCCCGCGCCTCCCCGGCTCCATCTTGCCCACCCAAAGCCCTCACCTCCCGCTCTCCCGCAGCCACCTCCTGCTCTCGGGCAACCGGGCTCTATTTATAGCCGAGAGCCGTGCCAGGAGGGGGCTGCTCTGGGCCGGGGTCACCTCACCGCCCCGGGGTGACCCTCATCACCGAGGCCAACGTGCCCGGTGAAGAGGCGACAGCCATTTCAGGCAGAGGAAGATGCCCTGGGGCGAGGCACCAGGATGGGCTGCGCCACCGCAGGCGTGGGGACCGGCCACGGCGCTGCCAGCGCTCGCCCGCCCAGCCCCTGCCCCGGCATCTTTGTTCTCGGCAGCCG
>VYZM01021315.1:195-12483 GCA_013398915.1 Dromas ardeola | reverse complement strand
GGGCCTGCTGCCGCCGCCGCCTCCTCACGCCCGCAGGGCCCCGACCGGACAGGGGCAGGGCCCCGACGCGGCTGCGGGCACCCCAGGGTGCGGGCTGGCCCCGGGGACCGGGCAGGCTCCCTCCGGCCCAGGCGCCGGCTGTCCCGCCTGCTGCCTGCCGCTCTCCTGGCAGCCCTGCCATGGCTCCCACATGGCCCTGCCCTGCCTTGGAGCCCCACAGCGGCACCCGCACGCCTCCATGGCCGGCCTCCCCCCACCCAGCCGGCTCCTTCCCGCTCCCAGCCACCCAGGCCCCTGCTGCCATTCCTCAGCTGCCCGGCCTGCGTGTGAAAACCGTCACAACCAGAGGGATTCGCAGCTAAACTACGGCACTGACAAGCAAACCGGGTTTTCCGCAGGGCAGCAGGTCTGCGGCCGGCAGCTGCCATCCAATCCCCTCCGCGGTGACCTCCATCCACCCCGAGACCCTGCGAGCTGCCACGGCCCCGGCGCGAAACCGGACTCCCAGCCCCGGGCAGCTCCACGGAGAGGCCAAGGGACGAGCAGCAGGCTCCGCGCACAGGGCTCCCCGTCCCTGCGAGCCCTTCCCTGCCTCAGATTCTTTGATTTAGGAGAATCTGGGAGAATTTAATCTGAGCTGCAAGCCAGGGAGCCATCTTTCCAAAGCCTGGGTGCTCCCGGCTCCTCTTCAGACCAACTGGGCTGAGCACTGCTGGAGTATCCGGTACCTGCCTGGGCTGGGCTCAAACGCCTGGAAGGTCCTGGCTCTGCCCTGGCACCGGCTGGCAGGGATAATCTCTGCCTCCTCCAGCGGGGCTGGCAGCTTTCCTGGGGCCCGGGAAGCTGCCCCTGCTTCGCTGCTCCACAGAGAAGCTGCCCCTTCCACAGGGGGGGATGCGGGAGGGCCATCGGGCAGGGGCTGCTGGAGCAGGAGAAGGATGGGAGGGAGTGCCGACTGCTTCCCCATCTGCTGTGTTCAACGGCAGATAAAATGCTCCCCTGGCCTTCGCGCGAGGGGCTGATACCAGCCGAATTCAGCTTCCTGTGAGTCAAAAGCCGCTTCCTGCTGGCAGAGCCCTGCCTGATAATGGCTGCACTCTGTTCCCTGGCCGGGGAGCAGACCCTCTGCCCTCACCTCTTCTCGCACCTCCCACAGAAAAGCGCTCTTCTCTCTATCTCCCAACCACAGCACCTCCCCCCTCCAGTATGTTAAACTTTAATTTCCCCGCTGCGGTCTGGAAGGGCTGCTGTCACCCTCATCCCCGAGCCACCCGAACGGCAGGTTTGGGGCCAGCTGTATCGAGCTGCCCCTCAAGGTCACCTCCCCTGCGTGCAGGAGAGACGCAGCGTGGTTCGCTCTGCCTGCGTTCCTGCTGCCCGCCAGCAGCGGGGCATGGCCGCCTTCCCCCAGCCGGGTCAGGATCAGGGTTCCTCTGTCCCACGCTGCAGCGGGCCACCCCGTGGCACAACCGCGGGTTCCCCAGCGCTCGCCCAGCAGCGCTATCTGTGCAGCAATCAGCCGTCCCTCGCCCACGCTGAAAACCCTCGGTAGTTCCCTCTGCCGCCATGCGCAAAGGTGCCATCACATACCTGTTCTGAGATCAGCAGTCTCGGGTTTGTGTTTTACCTGGAGCACTCTGCTCTCTTTTCTCTTTAAGGCGCCTTGCTAGTTCCTGCAACCTGTGTTTTGTTCTAAGGAAATTTCTGTTCTTTAGAGAAAATCAGCTGTAACGAGGAGCCGACGTGCACAGGACAAAGCAGTTGGACAGAAACTGCGACATACAGCATGGGATGAAATCCTGCCGTGCCGTCAGAGACATCCCCATCAGGTGCTTCAGAGACGATACCTCAAGTCCGTCTCCCCGGGCAGCCCATGGCCTCCCCGGCTGCCTCCCGCGCCCGGTGCCGTGGTACCGCTGGCAGACAGAGCGGCGAGCGCAGGCAGCAGAGCCCACCTCTGCAACTACTCCTTCTGCACAGGCTTCAGTACCAAAACAGCCGTTTTATTTCAATATGGACTCTTACAACTTTTGATCAAGAAACTGTTCTTGGTACTTCTCATCTCTGGGAAGTCAGCCCTTGATTGGCTTCTATATTTAGACTTCTCCAGGGCTTTAGGAAGTTCACTCCTCATGGTATTTAGGTGTAGGATGAAAGCAGCTTTTGCGGGGGATATGTTAAACCACAGCAGGCTCCCTCTGCTAATGCTGCGAGGAGAAAGAAGAGCTAAATTCCTCGAACTTCCCTCTTCCTCTTGTCCCTCATGCCACGGGCACAGTGCACGCCTTAGAAATAGGCACCGGGGAAATGCTAGGCTGAGAACAATACCAGCTGTATTGCTCATAATAAAAAGAACCCATCAGAAGAATATGGGAAATGGTCTCCCTTACAGATTTTCCTCTTTTTTCTCCTGCAAATATTTTGCTGGGAAATTTTTTTTTCTGATCATTTCTGGTTGAAAACTGGGGGGAAAGCGGTTGCTGAAATCTTGATGATGTTTTCTCTGCGCTAAGCATTTATGTCATTTTCCGGGAGCCGCCAAGCAAACATGAAGTCCCATCCTGTACTTCCAGCTACAGTCCTACTTACTGCAGTAAAACCAGCCCCGGCTCTGCTCATCAGCTGAGCTTCACTCCAGTCCAGGAGACTTCATTTCTCCAGGGGAAACCAAAGCACAAAGAATAAGTCGTTTTCCCAAAGCTACGCGTTGACTCAGGCCAGGAGCCGGTGGACCGGTGTGCCCGAGGCCCCGGCCGCCAGCCTGCGCTGGGTGCATTTGCATTGTTTCTCTACCCAGAACTGTACACAATACTTCTTTTTTTTTTTTTTTTACAAAGTAAATATTTCCTTGTGGGGGGGAGCCGNCCGAACTTTACACAATTCTTTTTTTTTTTTTTTTTTTTACAAAGTAAATATTTCCTTGTGAGGGGGAGCCGGGTGCATTATTTTTAGATGACAAACAAAGCTGAGGTGTATGTCTTTCAGTGGGGGGACAGGCGCCTCTTAGGAGCGAGCTGCTCTTTCAGCAGCCGCAGCTGAGCTGTCGAGATGGGTCCAGGCCTTTGCTCGGACCTCGACTTATTCCTCTCCCGGCTCCCAGCCCTGGGAATGAAAACACGACGGCCTGGGAGGGGCGAGCCTGGAAATGGCAGCCCTCTCTCCAGCTGCGGAGAGGGCCCAGGTGGGCTTTGCTGCGGGGCTGCCTTGCCGGCTGGTGCCGAGGGGAGGTGGGTGAGTGCGGGGTCTGGTGGATGGAGAACGGGGTGCTGCTCTCCATCCCGGGCCGGGAAGAGAAGCCCGGCAGGCAGAGAGGTTTGCTTGGATGCCTGCTCCGCCTGGGAGGCAGAGGACATTTTGCACCGCGCAGGAGAGCAGAGCTGCCTCCCCGCGAGCAGCAGGCTGCCTGCCGGCAGGAGCCGCGGGATCTGGCACGCAGAGGCAAGCGCAGCGCTCCCCGATAAACGTGACCCCGAGCCCGGCTGTCAGGAAGGAGCGGTGAGCCGGTGCTGCCCTGCCTGTGGGTTACAGGGCAGGCGAGCAGGATGTTTGAAAGGTAAAAAAATACTGGTAGTTGTGGATCCCCCTCATCAGGGAATTTACAGACCGTCTCTTACATCGTCAGAGCACTATTTCTCTTGGTTTTGGTGAGAAAGGCTGAACACTTGAGTGACCTGCCTGGAAAATCACTCCCCTGGGGACACCATCTTCCCACCCGTCAACTGGGGACCATGGCACTGCTCGTCTCTGCAGCGTGCCACCGGCATGGGAGAAGTGTCACACAGTGGCTTGCCAACAGGGAAGGTATCGTGGACATTATTATTTGGGGATTATTATAACGTCGCAGTATTTTTTACTGTTTTGAAATAGGTAGAGTTAAAATGTCAGGTTTTGTGTTTGTTTGATTGGGTTTTTTTAATAAATCTGTAAGGATGGCTAGCTATTGCTTAGTATCATTTGAATCTTGGTTTAGGTGATTTGGGGGGGGAAGCTGCAGGGGTGGGAAAAAAGGCGGACTGCATTTATAATTACAAGAGGGTTAATATTGCATAGCATCCTGAAAGAAATCTAAAACCAGAACTCTAAAAAATATCGAAAATACGTATCTATAACACAAACTCAAACATGCTTAGAGCTGGCTCTTTCTTGAAGTAACTTATCAGCGTGAGCCATCTCCACAGCACCGAGGCACTAATCTAATAAAGATCACTACCAAAGCAAAATCTTTCAGGTTGGAGGGGGACAAGGCACTGTAACAAGTGATGAGGTTACCTGTCACAGCAAGGTGACCCCTCTCTTCCTGGGAATAGACCCAGCAGCGTTAGGGCAGCCGCGCAGCATCATCGTACCTACAGCGAGGACACGGGGATGTCAAAATGAAACTAAGTAGGAGGAGGCACAGAGCAGCAGCGGCAGTTCAGCTCGTCACCGGCAAGCAAAATTATGTAAAATAAGTTACAAATGATGCTACAGTGAATCAAGGTCAGGCTGGGCTGAGAGGCTGAGCCCTGGATGCCTGGCATCCCGGTGTCAGCTCCCTGTTCCCTGGCAATTCCGAGTATGTCGGCCACAGTCGGAGACTCCCACAGGAACAGCAAGATGTGCCTCTAGGAAAATGCTGACAGCTCAGCAGCCGTTCGTGGGGGGTAAACGCCTGCATGCCCTCCCCTCCCAAAACCCAGCCTCCTCGCCAGGTAAGGGCAAGGCGCAACTTGAGCCCTGCCGTGGCCGCGGTGGCTTCAGCACAGCCCGTCCGTGGTGCCGGCGCCTGGAAAGGCCGATCTCCCGCTTTACCCCACTACGTCGCTCGCTGCTGCTCCCCGTGAGCGTGCGTCAGGTTCAAGAATACTGCGCCTTAAATGCGGACGGTGTCGAACCATGACGGTCATGCTGGACTCCACCACCCCCTTTCGCGATGTGGGAACCCAGCAAAACACACGGCAGGTGCCCATGGTGAGTGCAGGCGCCTACCGTTGTCACTGCGCGCGTTTATTCTGGGCTGCACACATGGCTCAGTAAGGTTGGGGGGGTCCTACAGAGGGAATTGGGCGGGCATGGGGGAGAGTCGTTGACGGAAATCTGTTAGATCTCTCCCTGCATTCATGTAACCCCCCCTCTGTATTCTGGATGTTTCCAATGTAAGCACACAAGGTGGACCCCAACTCTCCAAAATCTGAGCTCTGACTTGTAAATGGTGCCCAGGAAGGATTCCCCATTAACCTGGGACGGCCAAGTGGATTTTTTTGAGCTCCTGACTGAGACTACACGTGGGGGGAGCAGACATCGAGCATGTCGTTTAACGCTCCATCGTGGTAATCCATCCACAGAGACCCCTCTCCCAGGTCTGACACAGGCCAGCAACATCCCATCACATCTGGTCTAAGAGCTGCATCACGGCAGGTTGGACACATGGGTCCCCCCGAGCTGCTTCACATCTGGGTCCCCCTGCTTTTCTGCGAGTCTGTGTCTCCAAACGGGGATGCTACTGGGAGCAGAAGAAAGGGAGGACAAACCAAACAGGGCAGGGAAGCCAGACAATTAATATAACCTGCCCTCTGTGTGAGGAATAAATTGGCAGCTGACAGGTTATAATCTGCACAAGCAGGATCTTCGCAGGAGAGGTGAAGGCTCCATTGGGGGCCAATTGGATGGTTAATTAGGAGGACAAAGCAGAGGGTTCGTGAAAATGTTTATGAAACTGTGCTTGGCAAGGGAGCCTCTGAGAAACACTCACCAGAGAGGAGCTGCTTTTGGTTAGGAGGAGGAAACATGAGGGTGAAACGGCAGAACCGAGCACCGAGAGAGAAAATAGCAATGCAAATGTCCGTAAGAGGGACGGGGGATTCCCAAGTGCGGTGCAGAGGAGTTCAGGGAAGGACCCTATGACATCTAATTTTTCTAGAAATACATGGGCCGTGTCCTCCCTCTTCCTCCTCCCTCCCTGGTCTCCACCCCTGTGACCAAAAAAAGCTGGGGCAGTGCAGAGCAGCCTCTGGAGGTAGCTGGCAGGCAGCTGCCACCGCCAGCCAACCCGTGCTCCGTTCCCCGTGCAGAGAAGGGCACGAGGAAAGCAATTAAACCGAAGCTTTGATTAGGACTCACAGATGACTGCTTGTGTTAGAAATGCCTGAGCTTCTTTAAGCGTCTTGGCGGTGGCTGGAGCCGGCCTGATCCCCCATCCCCTCCTCGGCGCGTTGCTGCTGCAGCAGGAGCGTGACTGATGCTCTCTGTCCCACACACGGCTCCGAGAGCTCAGAGGTAGGAACCAGTTGCTAAGAGACAGGACTGTACTTTCCAGCCCACATCCAGACCTTTGTCACCAGCTCAAGGGCTTTCTGCTGGATCAAAACGCCCAACGCAGGTGAGCGGGAGCAGACAGGCCTCCTCCCAAGCCCGGCAGAGACGCCTGGTCCCGGCTCGAGGAGCCGCACAACCGGCATCCAAACCGCTGATGGGAATGACAAACGTGAACGCATCCCCAAGGGACCAGCTCCCCCGGGCTGGCTGCTTGTCCCAGTGCTGTCAGACTGCAAACTGGAACGCCCTGTGGGTAACTGGGCACCATGGCAGACAGTACTTGCAGCACTGAAACCCAGAAGGTTTGGGATGTCTCGGCAGCGTGGATGAGCGGATGACTCAGGGTTTGCTTTGAGGTCACTCCTTCAAATGCAAGCCAAGCCAGGAGTCCCAAACTTTATTCTCCTTTTTTTGGGGGGGTGCCTGATCAGTCCAAATTCATTCTTTAGCCCACAGATTCCCATAACACAGACCCATCACTGTATCTGGCAAGCAGAAAGCCCAAACTCTGATCCACGGAGACTGAGCTACCCCGTCTCCCCCAGAACATCCCCTCCCTCTCGGCAAGGGAACGGGTCCTTCTGAGCCGCGAGCATCGCCTCTGCCCGTATGTGGGAAGGGAAACGCGTCCCTCTGGGCTGCCGAGCCAAAGCAGAGCAAGGACAGAGGGAAACCATTCACACAGCATCTCGCCTTCCCGCCTGTCATTCCATGAGAGGCCCTGTACCGCGCTGGCAAGACAAAACCACCCTCCGCTTAACTGAACTCCGCTGCCTTAATCTCAGACACGCGGGGAAGAAGCCCTTACGCCAAACCTCTGCTCGTACTGTCTGCTCCCATGTACACGCACACGCAGTCTGCAGCTATTTCTCCTCAAAATAAATTGCTGCTCTTTGGCACTCGCCATAAAAGTGGAAGTCAGCAGCATTCCAACAAAGGCGATGATTTTGGCCAACAGGTACCTGTCTTCGCTACAATCAGCTAATTAAACCAGGCACCGAAACTCAGGGGTGGCTTTGGCCCATCTTGATGCAATTCTTTAGAGGTGGGCACAGCCGATAAAAGATCAGGAGAAGGTATCTGCTAATTTGCACTGAAAAAAGAGATATGAACATGCGTTCCCCTGTCACAACAATGCGGACAAGGTTTTGGGAAGCCAGAGCATCTGCGCGGGCTGGGTGAACAGACACCCCATCGATGCTCCTCCGCGCCTCCGTGGTTTCCCCGCCATTTCTTTGTCCACAATGTAAGTTCACAGACTGCTCATATCAGGCCTAACGTAACAGCAGACTGTAGAAATGATATTAGCAGGAGGTTATTGCTGAGAATGGTTTGGACAAAGGGATTCTTGAGAAAGTCCTCACTTGAAAGGAGCGTGGCCACCTCTCCGGGGCTCTGCGGCTGTCCTTAGTCAGCGACCGAATTCCCCTGGTCAAAGCAACCCCCCTCTGAGTCATGGCGCGCGAGGAGAGGTGAGAACAGCCCACACACCGCTCTTGCAGATGGTCCCCTCAGCTCCTCCTTCCTTCAGGGCCCTGAGGGCTTGGACCCCTCTTTCTTTGCAAAGGTGGGACGTAACCTGAAGAGTCGGAAAAACGGCACCTCATCAGACCTGGATTTCCTTCCATTTTAGCTTCATTTAACAAGGCCTTGCAGAGCTGTGCTTTGTTTGTTTGCTTTTTTACCTTCTTCAGAGCAATACCTGCCAAGAACCACCAATCTGAAAGCAACTGTGGGGTGAGGGAGATAACTTTTGGATGGAAGTTACCCAAAACATGCTGTTCCTCTTGGATACGCAGTGCCATCGGTGTTTCTGGACTCATGTAGGATGTACAGCGTAGAAGGTAGAGAGAGAGATTATTCTTTTAGAAACCGTTCAGTCAGACATGTATCAGGCGACTGGGACCAGGAGGAGCTGTGGGATGTGGGACCTTTGCTGGTGTGACTCCAGGTCTTGCAAGCGCCGGTGACCATGGTAGGGGGGTTGGAACTAGGTGATCTTTAAGGTCCCTTCCAACCCAAACCATTCTGTGATTCTATGATTCGATGAGCAAAGCCAGTCCCCGAGGCTGAGGCTGTCTGTGGATGGTGGTATCTCCCGCTGGAGCTGCACCATGTGCGCTCTACCACAATATCAACAACCACGGTGGGGCTGCCTTATAATCAGGCTTGGAGCCTCGGCAGAAAAAAAAGGAAGGACTGATTTAGATGCTGTTTTCCCCCCTTATCCCTAGAAGCGGTTTCAGCAGGCTGTCCCGGAGTGGTGGGAGTGGGCAGGAGCTGGAAACGGGCTCTGCTGCCAACTCTCCTGTTCCCAGCTGGGCGAGGAACTTCATTCTGCCAGTCTGCGTAACTGCAGATGGTCAGAGCTCTTTAAATTCACCTTGCTGGGGTGCTGGAGGCTTTTGCTGCTGCCTGGCGAGCTTAAGCCAGTTCTCAGGCCCAGAGGACTGGGTATCACTGCTGTGACTCTTACCACGAGCAGCTTCAGAAGTAAAAATTGCTCCTGACGTGGTGCAGACTTGGAGCTGAACCTGGAAGGGATATCGATGTAGCAGATTTTCTCTAGACTGGGTTGGATGGGACCGCGCACCTGGGCCACCATCGTGCCAGTCTCCTAAATGCACATTTAAATGTAAACCTGCCATCGGTTCAGCTCCTTGGAAAAGCCGGCACTGCCCCGCGTGCTCAGGGGCGGGCTATTTCATAGCAGGTGAAGGCTCTGTATGCTCTAAGTAAGGCTTGTGCTATAGAAGTAATAGACAATTTCTCAGATAATACCCTCAGGCCCATTTGCCTTGTCTAAGGCTCTTCTGAACGGGCTTGATTTATTTTTTTTTTATCACTTGAAGTCCACAGAAAGTCTAAGTGGTTATTCACATCGTGAAGACCTTCTGTTGACTAATGTTCTTAGAGGTTATAGATGTGCAGCTTTTTTGGGGCACTGAATATGGGCATTGAAGGGTACTTGTACCAGGAAAAATGTAGCCTCTATTAGCTGTTGGAGCAGCATCTTTCCAACATGCCCGGCTTCTCAGCTCAAGCGTTCTGCCACTGTGCTGTGCTGTCCCAAGGCCTGGCACCGCGGCTTTCACATCACAGCACTCCCTGTCTCTGGAGCTAAAACGTATTTAGGGATAGGCTGTACTGTGAGATTTATCCAGTGTCCCCTGTGATGCTTTTCTTGCTGTCGGTGAAAGGCCTCCATCCATTTTGCTTTTCGGTCTCATCAGTTCTTTTTACAGCACTCCCCGCGCTGTAGTACCTTTGCTCGAGTGAGTTTCACCAGGCACAATTGTGAAATAATTTTGAACATCTGGCTCCGGGGGAGCCAGCACAGGTGAACCGTACTTGTACAGCACCAACCCACCCGCACAAATGTCCTCAGCCTTTCAGTAATGCCCACAGGAACCCCAGAACCTCGTGGCAGCTCTGCTGGGGACAGGGATGGAGCAGGAAAGCCAAATCAAAAGTGCTGCAGAGCCTATCCAATCCTCCAGCCTCTGCACAGTCCCCGAAGGGCCCGTCTGACGCCAGGCTTTCCCCCCTGCCTCATCCCGCAGCCCTCCAGCCTCCATCACGGGCTGCCAGGATGAATCTGTCCTGCGAGCCTGGCCACCGCTCTGGAGTCGTGACAAGCTCCCACCAGGCACGGGCGAAGTACGGCATCGATGTAGAGAGTGCGCGTAACCGCTCCCTGCGGATAATGCCCGATCCCAAGTCTGAGGCCGACCCTCCCCTGCACACCCTGCTGCTGCTACAGCCAAACCCAGCCGCGGCGCCCCTTGTCACTGGCGCCCCTTGTCACCAACGCGCTGCCCATTTCCCCGCGGTCCGCCCGTGTGTCTCCATCTCACTCCACATTTGTATGAGAAAGACTGTCTAAATGATGCTAAATGCTTAGGACAAGAGGGACACGACATTATAATGAACCGCATCTTAGCACCTTGTCACGAACAAATTCTCCCACAGTTCTTAGCAAATCTGGGGAGAAGGGAGAGGGGTTGCACATCCAGCGCCGGGGTTCGGTCCAGTTTGCAGATAACGAGGTGTTTTACACCTTAGCGCGTGTTACCCGCATGAAAGAAGGGCAGACCCGGGCACTTCGGGCTGTATCCATTGTCTGTGCTGCAGTAGCACACAAAGATATACCCTCCTCCTCCTCGGTACAGCCTAAATGCGATTTTTTCCAACTCCTTGTCCTAAAGGATGCAGCATCCAGCCCGTACCTGAATAGGGCTGTCAGACAACAATGTCCTACACTGTTAAAGCTCATGTGTTTATCTGCGGAGGGGTTTTTTAATTGTATGTGTTAAATGTCCAGCATCTTTGGGACGTTCATCTGGGAAAAAGAAATCTGAACAGTCTCTGTGCCAGACATCCGTCCGCACTGCTGTTCCTATTCCCAGTGCATTCTTTGAGAAGACCACCATCTGCTCTGACCACCACCTAAGGCAGATGCCCCCTTCTCAGTGCACAGTCCCAGCTCTCAAGCCACCCAAATCTGATTAGGCCTGTTCTGATGAGAGGCCTGGAGGAGGGCAAGGGAAAGTTACTCAGGAGAGAAAATAATAACCACATGTTAATTATGTTTTCGCTACAGATGCGCAGAAAATGCACAAACCAGCTCAGGATGCGTAAAGCCAAAAGGAAAAACTCCACCGTGCTGCTGCAGGGGGGGGTTATTATTTTTTGCATTTGGGATAATTTTTTAATATTTTTTTTTTCCAGAGGAGGAGTGGCCCAGCCCTGTCAGGGGAAGGAAAGATCTTATCCCCACTGCTGCCCTCTACACGCTCTTTACCACCTCTCTTCTCGCTTTCACTGCCGGTACCTCGGATTTCCTGTAGCGACCTGCAGGCACAGCAGAGCGGCGTGCACCCCCCGCCTCCCCCACCCCGCGCTGCACCCCGCCTGGGTGCTGTGCTTTGCCTGTCTCTTCAACCGTGGGACAGTCCCGAGCACGCTGCTCCTCCGGCAGATAATGCTCTGAGAAGGATGAGCGGACAGGAGGAGCGGGATCAGGTTGCTGAGGAGCAGAGCCAGGAGAAAGCAACCAAAATGCCGCTCCAGAATTATTTGGGAAAAGCAGCTAAAAAGGCGTTAAACCACAATACACGCTTTACTGTCGAGCAAAAGGCTCATACCGGCTTCAGGAATTATTTGACTGCATGCATGAGAGAAATGAAATACACCCACAAACCCAGCCCAAACCACCCAGGACGAGGAGAGCACTGAATTATCAGGAGCTGAAGAAAATCCCTGTCAAGTTATCTCTAAATTTGAGAGCCACTTTCAGGCAAAACCAAAAGGCAGCAACTGCATCCGTCTGAAACCATCCACGGGATTCCCGGCAGAGAGGGGCACGGTGGGCTGGGGAGGGCCGGGACAGAGGCAACAACTTCTACAGACCCAGCACCGGAGGATTTGGGGGAGCGGGATGACTGGTGTTCCCTACAGCCAGTGGCTCTGCAAAGCGCTCCCAGCTCTAACGTCCGGCAGGCGCCGCAGGCGCTGGGAAATAAGCGGTCTTGCCCCTCGGAAAATTCAGTTGTCCCCCGAGGGCATGCCTGCTTTTTGTTCGTTGGTTTTATGGGAGCCTGGGTGTATCTCCTATCTGTAGCCTGCAGGGACTCTGCCACGGAAGATGCGGGGGCCTAGACACGCTCCTTTGCTGAAACTTCATCTGTGCAGAAGCCCTTTGGGAATACGCGGGCTTGCGCCGGCCTCGTTGAGCTGCTGACCCTAGGGACCCCCTCCCGGACAAAGGGGAGGGGGCGTCTAGCTAGCAGCAGGGTCGAGGGAGTCTGGCTCGGCCTCTCTGGGGTACCATGACTCTGCAGCATTTGGAAGATCTGGGATAGAGTCTCCGGCTAGATGGAGAGGACCCGGGGGAAGTGCGATATCTGTGGAAGGGGGGTACCGCTCCTCATCCGCCCTTGGCAGGGGCGCTTTGGTGGTGGTGGTGGTGGGGACGCAGGAGAGAAGGGCTGC
>VYZM01021314.1:13796-48444 GCA_013398915.1 Dromas ardeola | reverse complement strand
TTCAATGCAATAGCACGAGCAGTGTTTATGTTATCGCCAGTGACCATACGTACAGTTATGCCTGCACGTTGACACTTTTTTATTGCATCAGGTACCTGTAAGCAAAAAAACAAAAACAAAAACAAAACAACACCAAACCACAGGCTTAGAGACTGTACATTAGCTGAATAAATCTATACATGTGAGTGAAAAGAACGTTTTTGGCTCAATCCAGGAAAACTCTTATTTTAAAATCGGTACTGTTGTTATGGAACATTAAAAAAAAAATAATAACATAGTTTACCATAATTCTTTTCCTGAAAAACACACAAATGGCAATTCTGGCAAAGGGGCTTTGTTGTTACGTCATGTGTCCTTGCCACCTGCCCACCCATTTTTCAAATACTGCAGCATTCAAAGATACCACAAAAATCCCTGTGACATAACAGGCTGTATGTAGTACTCAAAGCTAGAGTACTGGCTTTTCATTTACGATTATATGAAATAAACTACTGCTCACACGCCACTACTTCACCCATGACTTCTAGCGTGAAGCGCTGACAGCGCAGATCATACTGGAGTTCCACTTAAATGTGGTTTAAAAGCTTTCGCTATGGAAAAATACTGCCCTCCTTAGACCCCAACCACAAGCCGGACTCCTTACCTCAGTTCTCAGGTGACAAACCCTCCTCTCCATCATTGCCCAGGAGAAGCTGGCAACAAGCACAATGGCTAATATTATCCTAAACAATACTCCTAATAGCCCAAGTGGTAAAAAAATGACAAGTTGTTCCATCTACTGAGACCCTGCACAGTAAGCGCCTTAAGTCATTAATTTGTTCAGAGCTTCAGTAACACAGCATAAGTGACGTTAAGAAGTTTTAATCTGCTTTTATAGCTCCATTAACTTTCCCTCCAAGAAATTAGATTTTCATTTATCAACTATGCTTAAGGCATACAACAGCAATTCAGTTCCTTGTACTCCCTGCATGACGAACAACAACATGAATCAAGATCCACTGTAACAGAATCACTGCAGTTTAGTCAGTGACCTCACCTCAGGTCTCACAGGATCTTCAATCCCAACAACAGCAATGCACGTCAGACCAGTAACAATATCATTTTCATTGTCCCATTCTGGCTCAGGTTCCCCTGCTGGGAAGTCTCTGAATGCCAGGCAGATGGTTCTGAGCCCTTCGGAAGCCATTGGCTCAATTACGGTTTTCACGATATCATCGCGGTCCCTAGGTCTAAATACCTTTGGTTCTCCATTAGCACTCAGTATTTTGAAGCACCTGAAAGGGAAGGTTTTAAGAGTTATCAAATTCTAACCAGGAGTTCAGCCCATTCAATGGCTTATCAGCCAACTGCAGTAAGTTTCCACAAGCTTTGTTTCACTAGACTCACGCACGCACAGAAAAAGCCAGTAGCAGCATCTCTAAGGTAATCTTCTCCATATGTACTTAATCTCTTCCCTATTGCAAAACATACTAGAAATTTAACTGAGACAGTCATCCTAGGATGAAAATAATGCACAATGAATTTAGGACACAAACATTAGTTACCTCCCAGAAGTATCCATTTCTCCATTGTACGTAAACAGACTGGTGTCTGCGCTGGTTGAGTCAGTCAGTCCAATTTCAAGTTCAACAAAATAATCCCACCTTGTTAACAGTTATACAAGTCTCAGAAGTACAGTATGCTTCCAGAACATGCATGTGGTGCTTACACAGCTGTAAGCACTAAACTTACAGCATTAAAAGAAAACTCTGGTACTGCTATCCTTAAGAGTAGTAAATTTGCCCCTCCACTTCCCCCACGATCTAAATGCAGAGAATTCAGAGAGCATCTGGCATAGAGTTCTTACCGTGAAGTATTAAATTAAAAACAAATACTTAAAATCTGATTTAAATGTTTGTATAAGAGACTAAACTCAGCACTACATACTCTAGCATTTCAACGCATGCTCTTTTAGTTATGTTTCTTCATGCCAAAGATGCCATTGCTTTCATAGACAGCATAAGTACGTTACCAATATTGATGCCATGAATATAACACTATGAAATATTTTTATCAATAAATTTAGTCTTGCTCATCTGTGTCCCTAGCAAAGTTTTCCCATAAAGCAACGCCATAAGCATTTGTTTTACAAATTAGTACTAATGTGGCACTGAAAAAAAGATAAGAATTTATGACTATTTTAAAGTATCACAGTCATACCTGTCAGATCTGCTAAGATGACTACTGCTACATTTAAATGTTTAGTCCAAGGGAATTCCCAGGTACAATACATATAAAAAAAAAGGGAAATGAAAATGAAGTAGTCCCTTAGAGAGTCATAGTATTAATCACAACTGAAATTTGAAGTCTATCTGAATTTCTCGATTTTGGTTACCTGTTCAAACTTCAGCAACCACTAAGGATATCTTGTGTTATCTGCCATCATAGAGCTTGTGATAAATTCAAAGCATTCCAAGACGACTAAATGGAAGCCAGTAAGTTTTATGTAAAGATTTCATTGATACTGTCAAGTCAAATATTTGAAGTCAAGAAGAATAAAACTGTTCTGCTTGAAAAAAAATTGCTGCATTTTTTCTACACTTATTAGTGACTCATTTGTGTCTTATAAATATTCATGTTTCAGCTTTCAGTGCTCAAGAATAGTCATACATGTTATAATAAAGAATGCACAGCACAACTGACAAACCAGGTTACAAGCTCTGAGATTAATTTCTGGCACTGCATCGGTAGTGGGTAAAGAAAGTGGTTTATGATGCTAAGCCTTTTTCTTAGTCAGTGCATACTCTGAAATAGTTTTGGAATTACAGCTATTCCAATACTATCCAAATCAGTCAAGGTTTTCTTGTTCTTTGCCAAATACCCTTATTATTTATTTTCTTATCTCAGTTACAAAGCCAAGTGGACCACATGAGTCTGGGCTGAATGAGTTCTAGCAACTTCTACAGTTCAATTGCTCTATAAGATAAGGTACAAAATACTTCCGAAGGTAGAAGTAATGCAAATATAGGCATAATTATGAGCCAATGAGACTTGGCTTAAAATCTAGCTATGAAAGAATTCACATCTAAATTCCATATCAAAAGGAACAAGAGTCCTTTAAAGACTGACCTTTGTTGTCAGCACTAAGTTGAGGAAAAGGAAGATTTAATCTTTTTTCTTTAGCGCATTAGTACTTTCCTAGATAATGATTTGGGGGGCTAGTAGCAAGCAAAAAGGTTAATTGAACTGATGAATATCATCTATGTGGTACTCAGGCTAGAAATAGTCTGACGTTAGAACCAAAACCAGACGGGCTACAACTGCTGTTCCTGGAGAACATGATGCATACAGGCTTGACTTCTCTCCTCACCTAGTTAGGAGTTACCACAGACGCCTTCACACCTAAAGGTTTGTCCCAGTAGTGACTAATCTCTCACTAATAGTCTAATCCCATTCTAATAAATCCTCTATAGATGGCCAGATGGATAAGGAAGCAATTTGCTTTGTCACATTAAAAACCCCCAAGTTTCTCCATTGGCCAAGTCCAACCTCCTGTTAAAATCATCAACTTGGACACCAATTTGCAGAGCCTTTTGAAGCTAAAAGTAATCACTTTTCAAAGGGAAACGTCCTTCCTGGAATTAAGGCATATCAGCTGTTGGGACTTCACTGGATGAAGGGTGAGCATTTTGACCAACCACACTTAAAACTTAAATAGTTTAACTAGAGAATAGATCAATTCATAGATGCTTTCCTGTATCAGAGCAGAGTCCACAAGTTAAAATTAATCACCAGCTCTTTTTTGGGGGGCGGGGCTGAGGTGTGAGAATTAAAGTAAATGAAACGCTAATTGCCCACCTTACTGTAGAAAGTCAAACAATTGAGGGAGACAAGGTGGGAAGCTGGCTGCAACCACAAGGGTATAGGACGGCTGCATTTGTTTGATAACAGGGCGACAGAAACATTTCCCAGATTTACGGCACAATGTTGTTTAGCACTTCAGTCTCCTCACCTATCACAACATTTAGCCAAATTTAAGTGCTGAATTACAACTGTAGTTTTTCTTACTTTTTAAGAACTATCTCAGAGGCACCTTTACTGAATATCCGGAAACTGCCATCAGAGTTTTTTAACACAGTACTCATAGATTTTCTAACAGAGTTGAAGGTGTACACTTTGTACAAATCCTCTTCTGGTATTTCATTTCTTACGTCCTGATAATCACGTTTTAAATCCAAGAGCAATCCCAGCAAGGCACATTCAGTTTTATTTCCAACATGACGTGGTAGGCCACCTTCTTTTTCAGGAGGCTGCAAGAACAAGAACCTTCGCTGATTAGGAAGTTAACTTACGAACCACTGAAGATTTAGACAACATTTAGACAACAAGGAAGCTGAGGCCGAGCTCAGCTCTGAGATGGGGAAGTTTCACTTTCACAATGATTACGCTATAAATTCCTATGAGTCACGAGTCAAAATCATAATGCTGGCTTTTGTAAGTAACTTCTTCTGTAGCTGTTTAGGATTTTTCAGTCCCTTTCTCAGACTCAAAAATCACCCATTAAGTTTGTGTCAAATCCCAACGTGACTTTTCTAAAAGGCAATCTCCATTGCTTGAAATAGCTATCTGATCAATTGAGTGTAGTCCCTGAATAATTATTTTTCATGTTATAAGTACAGGTAAGTTCACTTGAACTGATTTAAGCAAGCTAAATGACATTATTTCTGCTAAATTAACGTATCGTCTCCTATAATAACTCTTCCTCAATGACTTAGACTGCAATCACATCACCTGTTAGCCTTCTACTGAACAAACTAAGTCTTTAAGCTTCTTAAGTCTCACTACGAGTTCCGTTTTCCAGGCCATGGCCTATTTAACTGGAAAGAGTTCAGAAACAAGTTTCCAACCCTTTAATACCAGAACAAGTTTCTAATCTCAGCAATGTGGAATGTGCACACTGCAGTGCTAAAAGTAAAGGAGTATTGTTCTTGAGATATTTCTGAGCTTATATAGCTATAACATTGCAGTGTAGTTTGCAGCAAAAAAGGCAGAAGCACCTACTCAGCCTGACATGCCTCAAGCAACTAGAGCTGAACTATATTAATCATAAGTCAGTGATGCATTTTCATCGTTCAGAGCTGCAAGATCTTGGATTTGGCTGTACTGAATACTCACACTTTCAAAATGTTCACTTTAATGCGCAGTTTAAGATGTCCAGTTCTGGGCTCCCTGGTACAAAAGCAACGGACATCCAGGAGCAAGTCCAACTACGGGCCACAAAGATAATAAAGGGACTGGAGCACCTGACATATGAGGAGAGGCTGAGAGAGCTGGGACTGTTCAGCCTGGAGAAGAGAAGGCTCTGGGGGAGAAACTTATCGGTATGTTTTAAATGCCTGAATGGGGCAGGTGCGCACAGCAAGGCTAAAGACTACCAAGCCAGACTTTTTAGTGGTGCCCAGTGAGGGGACAACAGGTACAAACCAAAACTCTTGAAATTCCACCTGAACATAAGGAAACACCTTTTTACTCTATGGGTTGTCAAATAATCAATGAGGTTGCCCAGAAGCTGCAGAGTCTCCAGCCTTTGAGATACTTAAAACCTGATGGGACATAGCCCTGAGCAACGTACTCTGGGTGACCCTGCTTTGAGCAGGGGGGTTGGACCAGAGGATTTCAGGAGGTCAGCCCTCTGTGATTCTGCAAAATAGACTAACTCTGACTGCATTGGGTGTAATTTGATTAAAGCTGTAGTAGTAAAGGACCTAGTCAGTTTACATGCAGCTACTTTTTTTTCTTTCTATGAAAGATCTTATTTTCTAGACTGCTCACATGCTCTAACTCATTAGTAGTATTTCAGTCTTGTTTCAGAGAAATCCGTGCTGGTGATCTTGATGTGCCGCCTCAAGTACTGCTGTTGAGGAAAACTCTTGCCGAGGTACCATCTTTATTGGCTGAAAAGCAGCTTTTGGACTGGGGTTTTACTGCTAGTCCTGTACAAAGGCATTCATAGCGGAAGCTTCTACTAAATCTTGAAGTGCTGATTTATTAATTTTTTTTTAAGCTAGATCCTAATTATTATTTTTACTGCCTTAAAGAATAGAAATTATGCAACGCATTGGCATAACTACAGCAACTACGTTTGGAGTTGCAGAAAATGATGCACGCAAAAGTGCTAAATACCCAAGTATGTAAAATGTGTAACAGTCCATTATTCTTTTTATTTCGAAATATTTTGGAGGTCTCAAACAAGGTATGAGCAAAGATGTTACAACTATAAAGCCTACAAACCCACACAGCAGTATCTGGACTAAAAATCCATCAAAATCCTCATCTGTACTTGCATTTTCTCATTACATTCTAGCTAATGTTATGCTACTCTTACATGCGCACTTTGAAGTAGCACTCAAATCAAGCCAAGATGCTCTTCAAGTAAGGTATAAACAGCCCCACTTCTAAAAACAAATTTAGACACAACTGCGAACTTGAAGGAAATTATCTTCCGGGGATGGTATCTTTGAATTACCAATTCTAACTGAAATAAGCTATTTTTGAAGCTTAGTCTCAAATGAACAGTTGAGCAATTTACAGCAGATACGAAATAACTTACACTGCATTTTGCCACACACTTACACTTAAATGCCTACCATGCAGCCACCAGACAATTTGCATCTTTTGAGGAAGTTGTTTAGTTACCTTGATTAGAATGAAGAAATCCACTTACCAGTATTTTGGAAGTATAAGCACAATTAACAGAAATTCCTGTCACAAGGTAAGCCATAGTTTTCTCTGGAATAGCTTCTGGTTCTGGAATTTTTTTGTAATGCTTTTCATTGATGTAGGCTTGGACCACTGTCATTCTGTTCATGGTCAATGTTCCCGTTTTATCTGAGCAAATAGCTGTCGCATTGCCCATTGTTTCACATGCATCCAGGTGTCTCACCAAGTTATTATCTTTCATCATTTTCTAAGGAAATAAAAGCACGCAACAGCCATCCATGACCATTCTTTCACATTTCAGAAATTCTTATTCAGGGTGTCCCGTCTTACACAGCAGTTTCAGAAGATACTCAGCCTTTAAGTTATCTGGCATCTCACCAAGGAAGAATTTGTAGCTGCCACATTCTGTCAGGATTCCTTTAAGTCTATTATATCACAGTAAACTTCATTTTGAACAAGGTTCATAAATACAGTCTTAATCTCCTGTATCTGCATATCACACTAACTACTGATACTATTCAGACTGTTATGAGCAACTTGTTTATGATGATATTTAGGAATAGAGAGGTACAGACTGAGCTTTACCAGATAAAACATTGAAAAAAGTCCTTCTGCTTAAAAGAAAGATTAAGTAAGCTATGTTACAGACTTATCTGAAAATCACAGGATATGTATTTCAAAGATGCTGGAGTCAGACTTAAAATTAAATACAAACATCACTTTAAATTCTTTACTTAACAGGTTTTGGATAGTATTTTAACCGCAAAAAGTCACAGTAAATTCAAATGATACAATACTAAGGCCACTATGACTAGTTAGTGCTGTAAGTTTTAGAACACAGTGTAAACAGCTATAGTCTCTACAATTAGATTTTCAGATCAACAACCAGTCCCAGCACGCTAAAGCAATCACAAAAATCAAGAGAGCAAAGAGCAAGAACATGCCGTATAAACAGAAAGCTGTATGTTCGACAATAGTCAGTCCTCAAGGAGAATCAATCTGGAAACTTTTGTAGTAGTTGTGTAACACATCAGTTCGTTAGAAATTCAGGTTTATAGAAGAGATTGTTATTTACAAACTTTAATGCATCTATTTATTATAAGCAAACGCTACAATGTTATGAGCTAGACCCATTCATCTTTAGATGGTGACAACAGGCTGTTACTGCTCACTGTTCATATTAGTATGTATTCAGAGATTAAGAAAAAATACTGTGGCAGATTTCTTACGAAGTTCAGGGAAACGAGAAAAGCTTCTCCCCAGTCTGTTATGTATATGTGATGCAGCATATCTCAACTGAGATTTTACAGCTGATGAATACAGCCACCTACCATTAAATTTCATTCCCCCATCCATCCACTTACCTTAACAGAGTAAGCCAGAGATATAGTGACCGCAAGTGGAAGACCTTCTGGTACTGCCACCACCAAGACTGTAACTCCAATAATGAAGAACTTCACAAAATACTGAATATAAATTGGTGTACATTCAGCAAGCCAAGGTCTCTTCTGAACCCAGAAGGTATCAATTACAAAATATAGCACAAGGATAATGACCGTGATGGCAGACATCAACAAGCCTTGTTAAAAAGAGAATAAACAGTTTTCAGAAGTTATCTCAAATATTTGGCAATACAGACTCTGGATAAGTCAAGTTCAAATACTTCTGCCTTTACAGAAGTTAGTTTATAACTAAGACGTTAAACAGGCAAGACAGGAAACATTGAGGTAGTTCTCAAAGGTGTTCCACCTTCCAATGCATGTATTTTCTTATGCATTTCACCAAGAAACTTCTAAAAATCTTTTTTTCCTTCCCTTTTAATTGAAAAGTGTAGATCTAATTATGAACAGGAGACACCAATATATAAAGTCAATTAACCAAGCAGAACAAGAACTGAAATAATTCAGCAGGCCTTCAGCAATTGTACTGCTGACTTACTCAGAGAAAGCTGCTGACAGTCTGTACCCTGCTTCCCACTGAAGGTGGGATTAAATACGGCAGCTAAGCACAGTGTCCAATGAACTGGGAGTAACTGGGAAGACAAATCAGAACTGCTGTTAGCAAGCTGAGCGGCACACTTAAGACACCACATGAAAACAGTGGTGGAAAATGGACCTGGCTGGAATAAAGGAACAGAAGTCACCGAAGTGTCAGCTCTTCATAGAAAGATGCTTCAGTATGGGCACAGTCCCAGAGCAACAGGACAAGCTTTATTCAGTATTTGTTAGTACAAGTTTCTCTGAAAAATATGGAATGCTAAAACTAAGAGTTTAATTGCTTTGTCCTCACACCATAACTGTCTTCTGACATAGATGCTGAAGTGAGCCCTGACCGGGCTACAAGACTTCTAGAAGTTCCTTCTAGCCTAAATCTTTCAACAGATCTACACGGACCAAAAACAAATCCTGAAATATTTGAATTAAACCTCTACATACTAGGTAATATAGCCTAAAATTTTACGCTGAACTTCATTGTTGTTTCAGTCTACTTTCAAGAAACAACAGTTTACCAAACGTTTTGACAAGACAGCTGAATATAGGATCATAGAAGAGAAACAGAAGCTAAAGGATAGCAGAAAGTCAATAAAAATGTTATGTATCGGCAAGGCACATTTTAAGTGGAAATTCCTAAGCCTCTGGAAGTACCAGAGATAACCTGGTTGCCCCTACCACATTTTCCAGACTTCACTCAATTTGTAGTTCTCTAGGTACATCACTAAATGCCATATCTTATCTAAAAATTTCTTTCATAACAGTTGTTCAATGTTATGAAGTTGGAATTTTCTCTCTCAGAAGCTGACACTCTACAGCCTGAATCTATTTAAATCAAGGAAAAATAAAAGCCATCCACATGACGCACTCTGAGAAGCCATCAGCACACTTTCACGCATTGGAATTTTGCACTTAAAATAATCAAACTGGTCAAGGCTAGCTACTTAAGTTACCACCTTACAAACTATGTATATTCCAATTTTATTCAGACGTGTGACATCAACATAAGGAGGGTACTGATACATCATACCTGCTTTGCCAATCTGAACTGCGAGCTTTGTAAGTTTGCCTTGAAGAACCGACTTTTCTTTCTTTGGCAGATTTGCTCTCTTCTTGTCTTTCTCATCTCCATCCCCACCATCCTCACTCTTCAGTGGCTGCATTTCCATGGCTGCACCATCCTGAGCTTTAGCTAGAAGTTAAGATCAAATGAAGTTTAGTCGTTGAGGAGTACCCAAAATCAAGCGTACTTCAGAAGCTTAATAACACCAGGCACCATTAAACACCAGGACTGCATGTATCCAGAGATGCCATACTACACGTGAATGTTTAAACAAGCATATTGGGTGTAGGTGCCCAGGTGCTGGCAGCAGCGGCCCATGGATAAGACCATGGTGAGGCAGGCTGTCCTCCTGCAGCCCACGGAGTACCTCAGTGGAGCAGATATCCACACTGCAGCCCACAGAGGACCCCATGCCACAGCAGACAGATGTACCCTGAAGGAAGCTGGAGCCTGTGAAGGGCCAATGCCGGAGTAGGCTCCTGGCAGGAACTGTGGCCTGTGGGAGACCCACGTTTGTGCAGTCTGTTCACAAAGGACTGTACCACGTGGGAAGAACCCACACTGGAGAAGTTCATGAAGGACTATATCCCGTGGGAGGGACCCCATGATGGAGGTGAGGAACATGAGGACGATGGAGCAGCAGAGACAAGCATTATGAACGGAACAAAAACCCCATTCCCCATCCCCCTGTGCTCCTCAGAGGGCTGTAGAGGAATCAGGAGTGAAGTTGAGCCTAGATGAAAAGCGAGTGTGGGGGTAAAGTGGTTTTAGTGATGCCCCCACCCTTATCTCAACCTGCAAGCTTTTCATCCTATTTTCTGCCCCATCTTGCTGAGGAAGGGGAGAGAGAGCGCAGCTGGGTGGGCAGCCGGCAGCCAGCCAAGGTTAACGCACCTCAACAAGATAGCCTGAAAAATCATTGGTAACGTTTACTTTTGTAGTATCTAGCTATGTTGATACTAACAAGTTCATTTAAGCGTTTGTTTTGGGCAGATACACTTATGCCATCTTTAGCATAAGCACTTTGGATCTAAGTCTTCAATATGCATTTTCATAAGAGAGTATGTATTCATTACATACACTTTCAGAAAACAGGGAAGTACAAGAAAGGATCAGAGAACCTGCACTTACCTTTGTTACGGTTTTCAACAGCTCCATCTTGCTTTTTACCTGTTGGAAAAAGAGGAAAAAGTTGTGTTTTAAATTGGCTGTCCATAGTTCATGTCAGTGTTTATGCTTATATATAATGCATACATTACCATATGCTGAAACAAGCAACTGCATTTTAGAAAAAAAATTGTAGAACAAACTGGAGAGAGAGGGCTGACATAACCAAGGCTTTAAAAGCATAAGTCAACTCATAGAAACATCTCGCATCAGTTTTTTGGACTTTACTTTTCCCATACAAGACTGCCGCAGCGTTACGCTATTATAGTTAAGTTTGCACAAATTACTAAGAGAGACATTTATTACTTGTGAGGAAAGCTTTTGAAAGACTTGCCTAAACATTTTTCTAGGAAAGAAATTTGTGACGTTAAAGTGATTTTGGTGGCCTCAGTCTTGCTTTCTCTTCTTCCAACACTTGGCAACTGTATCTGACTACTACTGTAAATGAACTGTAGGATCTCACTTCCAGAATCAGTGCTTCTGTACAACATTGCAGAAGCTACTGTAGTATACAATACTTATAAATCCACACCAAAGCTTAATGGAGGCACAGCACTGGATTACTGGATCTATGCTAACCCTATTTACGCAAGCATGAACATAATCTGTTGGCAACATACCAATATTCCACCACTAAGAGAATAGTTCAAGTTCATAATAAAATAACACTCCTACCTCTGTTCAGGAATGGAGCTCAACAAGAGATCATAAAGGACAGTGAAATAACGAAATGCATTAATGAGTGAAACATTAAAGGTAACCAGAAGACCAAACATCATGAGTAGCTTATTGGGGCAGAGGGGGGCACACTACCGTCCTTTGTTTGGGTTTTCAGGGAAAAAGGTTTAGATAATACCTTGGCAAGAGACAAACTTTTATCCTAAGTAGAGAAAGCAAGGGTTATAGTTACTTTTTGCAATAACCTGAAATGAAAGCACAAAATTAGGGAACTTAGAACAAAACCCATAATTTTTCAGTTATCACTGGTAATTCATTAAGTTTTCGGCCTTAGGTTATGTAGGCTGAAATGTATTAAAGTGCTCAGGTAGAAGAAAAATCAAATTATCAAGCAGCCTGTCTGGTGTGACATTTAATACCTCCGCTACATTATTACTGTAGACAAAGTCTGATTTCGATACATAAAATTTCCCCTCGAGCACACATCCTCAGAACAGCCAAGAAAAAAAAAAAAGGCAAGCATGTTCACCTTCTCCAGAAGATGCCACTTCAGACTTCTTAAGAACTCATCATAGTCTTCTAATTTAGTATTTGTTCTTTCCTAGTTCCCCTTTCCCTCTTACATGAGCAAAGTTCTACACTTGAGTTACTTCTAACTCCTTGTACATACGTTTGCTTTCACTCTGAACCAAGCCATACACAGCCAACTAAAAATAGCCACTTTAATCTCCTTAACATTCACAGAGAAGCTAATTTAGTTTAACCTGAGTTTTACCAAGGAGAATCTTATCAGGCACCTAACTTAAGGGAACGAGGGAGTCATCTATCTTGAAAGACAAAAAAAACGCAGAGCAGTTCAGGCCCTAGGATACACCAGAACACTACTTGTCAAAAAGACTTCTGCTTACAGAATAATAAACACTGGCAGACTATTAATAAAAGCTATAATCTTCTTCACATCTCCTGTAACAGCTGGTACTGTTGCTTGCTTCCTTCTCCTTCCTCTGTAAGGGAAGGAGCAAAGGATGAAAACTGTTCCACACTAATCCCTGGAAGTGCTGCAGGTCAACTTTTACTCTTCACTACCATGCTTGAGCTTGAAACTAGTTCTGAACTTTCAATTCTTCTTATAACAATTCTTGTAACTTATTTCTGAAGAAACTTACTACAAGTTTCAAGAAGGGTCGGAATTGTAAAGTATTTGTGGATTAGGACAAGACAAAAAGCAAAGTTCAATCCTTATTCCTGCACAGAGAACACATTTCAACAATTGCCTCTTTAGTTTGAAGGCCACAGAGGTTCCTAAATGCATTTCTGTGTGTGGCTTTCCGTTACTGTTTCATAGTCCCCTAATGAAAAAAGTGTATTTTTCTGCCAAGAATCCTCAGGCTCAGTCAGTCCCACCCAGTAGACCTCACGACAGCTCCTAGAAAAATTCTTGCTGTGGTGAAGCTCAGTCCTGAACATGCCTTGTGAGAGCTTCTATTAAAACATTACTGCTTAACATTTCTCAGCTTTGATTCTCAGGATAAAGGCTATGGCTTAGATAAGTGCCCTTCTAATTCCAGCAACTGAGCAAGTCCGTGAGAACAAGGAAGATAGCCCGTTTCACAGAGGGCTCCAAAATATTCTGGGTTACAAGCCCCTCATCCCTCCAAAAAAAAAGTTTACAGAAAAGTACTGCTAGAGATTTGCTTTTTGTATATCTCTGAGCATTCAGAGTTTCAGCTCTGGAAGAAAAGAAGTGGCACAAAAAGCTGTCTCCTCATTTTTATCAAAATCAGTCTTATATATGTTTAAGATATTCACATGTACCAATGATACAAGCTTTTCCCCTTCAAGTGTCATAGAAGAACTCCATATATAGGACAATAGGTTGAGTTATTGGTAATAACCTGTATGCCATCAACAAATATTTGCTATCAGACATGAGTGTACTTTGAAGTTACACAAAATGGCAGTTTAACAATTCATACATGGTATGGCTGGTTAGGAGTTGTAAACTTTCCAACCTCTAATTGATCAATGAGATCTGAAGTTTAATTAAAAATCCAAGTGACAAGAGTTATTAGTAGTGGTGTACTCTCAGGTCACTGGACCTGAGGCTTTTTTTCCTGTGAAACCTACTGGAAGTATGAGGTTTAACGAAAGATTTCTGGCTCCAGATGACTAGAACATGTTTTTATCCAGAAGCATTCAAGAGTTCACCCCTCCCTCCCCAAGGATTTAAGATTATTATGCCTACTTTTCTTGTCCTTCTTCTCTTTTTCCTTCTCCTTCTCCTCTTCATCTCCTCCAGCTCCAAGTAAGGTAAAGATGATTCCAGTCTGAGAGTTCACACCTACAGCAGTAACTACCATTCTTCCAGAGCCTTCCATCACATGTGTACCTGAAAGGTCGAATGAAGTTTTCCACTGAGACTTGAGCAGTCATATGGCAGAGCACAAAGGAAATGAGCTCTCAAGCTTCATGTTGATGAAACCATAAGATGTGTATATATACCACTGTGTTCCCCTAGAGTTTTAACTGACAAAGCTATCAGGAAAATAAAACCATAAGCAACTACACAAAATGTTTGTCATTTTTAAGAGTCTGATCACTTTGACCAAGTTTTGTACTAGTTGCACTGGTTTTGGATACTTTTAGGAGTCAGTCTAGATGAGGTCCAGTTTGCCAGATTTTAACTTCAAAATTTTAAATAACCAGTTTACCCCCAGAAAAAAACCCCAACACTTTCTGCAAGAATTGTCAAATGTTACACACCTGACAGCAGCATAGGATCTCTGTCCAGAGATTTCTTAACATGGTCAGATTCTCCAGTCAGTGAGCTTTCATCAATTTTGAGGTCATTTCCTTGAATGAGTACACCATCAGCCGGCAAAAGATCACCTACGAGAGATCACTGGGTATGTTGACTGCAGTTCCTTTTTTAAAAATAAAAGAAAGTTCAACTTTAAAAATAAGTTTACCATATTTCACTTGTGCAATATCTCCAACAATTATGTCAGCTACTGGTATTTGGATGACTTGGCCACCTCTGATGACTGTGAATTTCTGTTCTTGTTCAATACGGCTCTGCAATCCCCGAAATTGTTTCTCTTTACTCCAGTCATTGAAAGCTGTTACTAATACCACACAAACTACAGAAAGGAGGATTGCTGCTCCTTCAATCCAACCTGCTTCAGATTCCTCCTCTTCTTCACCAACATTTACTGATCCACATACTGTAGAAAACAGGTTTTAGATTTAAGAAAGTTCATGCAGATCGTTATTTTAACAACAACAACAAAAAAAGTTTTGCCAAACAGAAAAACTTCTAATAGCTGCTAAACGTTTTCCATGCTAGCCTTCTTTGCAATTTAACATTTATTTTCAGTAAAGGTAACACAGACAAAGCTAAAGAATCTAAAAGCTCGAGCAGCTCAAGTAAGTTAAACCACCTAGAATTTACATCCCTGCTTATCTGAACATAAGAGAAGTTGATACAGAAAGTTATGTGTCTTTATTGTCTTGTTAAATAGTGGCATAAGAAAGCCAGACTAGACAATTAGTTAACAACCTTCTGCTTTCTCAACGTTCCCCACTTTATCTTAACAAGTCAGATATCATTGAAAAAATTCAGTTCTATGAAGGCCAGATCCCTTCATCTTCCATTTAGAAGTATAAATATAGCTTCATTTCTTAAATTAGAAAGTTACCAGTGTCATATTGCAAATCAAGGAAAATTTAAGACTTGCTGACTCCCCAAAGAAAGCACATGACCGCAAATAATAAATTGCTTAAATATTTGAGGCAAAGCTAAAAAAACACTTGCACAGAAACATGACAGGATCTAAGACAAGTCCTTGTTCTTGCTGCTTGCACTTTACCTTTGGCATTATTTTGGTCAGAGTGATACCAGATCATGATCAGGGAAATCTCTCATGTTGCCCTTTTAAGGCAAGCTAGAGTTTTAGTAATGTTCTCTCAAAAAGAAGCAATAAGCTGCTTTTCCACTGACTTACAGTCTCCAATCAGATTTACAGTACAGGCATGTTGGACCAGAGAAGTCAGTAGTATAATACAGGTAGAGAACTACTTTTTAAGAAGTTTACTTACGTGATTCATTTCCTCCCGGAGGCTGGTAAAAAGAAAGGCCCAAGGATACTACGGCTGCAATTTCTAATATAATTAGTGTAACATCCTGTAGTGCTTCCCATACTAACTGAAGAAATGTTTTTGGCTTTTTAGGAGGTATAAAGTTCTTCCCAAAAACTGCTTCTCTCCTTTCTATATCTGCTGGATTTCCACTTAAACCTATTTAATAATAAGACAAAGTTAGTGACACTTATTTGCATTTCACCCTCACATTAGAAGTGATTGAGGTTTCCCATTCACGGAGCCAAGTCCCACTCCGTATTTCAGTAACAATTCTGAAAAGCTGTATCTCAAATATAATTTCATAAGTATTATCACTAACTCCGAGTCACTACAGAAAACCAGCTATATTTTATAATTCATGCTTTGCCAATATAAAGTAAGCTGATGGTCTACCTACTTGCACTTAATATGACATAGCAACAGAATAATAGTAACAGACATACCTTCGTAAAAAGTAAACAAGTTTGCAAGACAAGATCATTAGTAGAGTTACTACTATCGAGACTGAGTAGCACCATGCAGCTTTAGCAAGACCACAGCCTGTGAAGCCAGCTCTGGTTCCCACTGTAGGGATTCTGTATTCAGAGATAACATCCTAGGGTCCTACAATTAATGTGACATTTATAATGAAATATTTAATATAACAATAATATAAGACACCATAAATATTGTGTTTGTGTATTATTTAATTAGAATATAAAATACTATTAAAAGGTGGTGAAGCTCTCTCCAGGCACTTAATGATGCTGCTTCCACCTGGACAGCAGTTGTTTGCTCTTTTGAATCTTCTTTTTCTTTCTATCTCCTCTCATATAGAGCCCATATTTAGCACTGTGCAGGGTCTGTCACCTCAGTTTTGTACCTATCTTCTTTCTAATATGACATATGTCTTTCATCCTTAAGGGACAGTAACTAGCAGGCAAGAGTGAGGGGCCTTCACTAAAAGGCACTGCATGCTTCAAGAGTTAACCAAGTCCTTAAAAATAAAGGAATACCAAGTATATCCAGTGCAATGTTATGCACTCAAAATCTTCCGTAGTCACACCTCCTGTTTACTCCTTCAACAGTTTCCAGCTGCCTAACCTGCCATTCAGAGCTCATTTTTCAAAGCAAAATAGCCAAACGTCCAGCCATGATCAGAGCAAAGGTCTGGATACTGCAATCATATTGCCCCCAAGGTTATTGTCACCTACTTAAAAGACAACAATTTTCCTAGTAGCAGTTTTTTTAGCAGTTAACCCAATTGCTTAGTGATAAAGGCATTGCAAACACACCGGGTAATCAATAAGAACAGCAACCTCTGCAACTGGCTTTCATAGTAAGTGGGGTATTTAACACCTCTAACAAACACTTCCTAGAACCGTCACATGATATTTCAAGACACTTTCCAAAGATTACTGAACTGCAAAGCTCAGTTTTAAATACTAACAACTGCTATGGAATCACTTAACTGAAAAGCAAAATATGGTGTGCAAATCTTTTCAAAAGTGAAACAAATTAAACATACTCTTACTGTACATAATAAATTAGATTTATTCTAACACTCTTACATTCACATTGAATTCACAGCTTTGGAGGTTTAGTACAAAGGAATAGTTTTAGTGGTTAGCCATAACACTATCCTTCCTGAAGTTCAAGCTCCGAGGTGCTTACTTTCACTCAACTCAAAGAGCACTGTGAGACCATTTTGAAAATCAAGCTATACGAGAGGATCGAGAAACTCAGGACAGCTTGGCCATTCCAAAAGGCTAGACCATATTGCTATCTTGCAACAGGTACCATCTATCTCTTCCTTTCAGCACGGCAGAGTTTGGAAGATTATTTACTTCTTATCAGTGGGACCATTTTCCTCCTCCCTTCACAGGGTACCAGGATGCAGAACATCAAAAGTATACAGCAATGGTCTTTGAAGAATGAAGAGCGTTTTCCAACAAGGCTATATAAAGTCGAGCTACCATCAGAACCACTTAGTGAAGATTAGTAAATAAGCCTAGCAAAGACAAAAAGCATTTGTATTTTTAGTGTTTACCATAATACCACCATACACCATTACTGGACTTGCTACGTTTACCACGTGGCTGGCAACTTCATAGTTTACAATCTAGAGTCCTAAGGTTGAAACTACTCCCATTATGTTGTTCACTATGTATCTTAACTGGGGTAATTTGTGTTACTTGGGGTTAAGTTTGAAAAGTATTAGGCAAGGGACTAGCTAAAGCTTCATATACAAATTTTATTAAAAATCTAGAAGTAGAAGTTACTAGACAATGAAAATTACGTAGACCTGTGGAAGTATCAATGGTGGCCCATCTCTCCAGAATACAGGAAGGACTTTTGCTACTACAGATAAGTCAAACATTCGTTTATTCCCATTTATATACATTTGTACACATGTAAAGGCCATAATAAACATTAAACACAGTAAAGTCTGCTTAGTGTCTTTCTTTAGTAATACTGGTAAAGGACGGTTCCCATTTCTCATTTCAAATCAGTTAGGTCTGATCCAGATTTTGCCTGAAAACAGACATTGCCTTACGTTGTCAACAACTTCAAAGCAAGAAATTATACAAGCTGAACTCACCCACTACACAGCATTTTGGAACCACCTGTACTGTTGTTGTGAAGGCCCCTTGTGTCAGCATTTCATATCATAAAGAAAGCTTCTGAAGAGGAGGATGCGTCATAGGGCCTTGCAGGTGTACACACAAGATTTGAGAGAGCCAGAACTAGTGTAACACATAGAAGTTTTCTGCTTAGATCTTGCCTACATTCTCCCCATTAGAAATGTCTCCATTTCTGTACTTACAACCTGAATTTGACAAAAGAAGAGACCTGGTTCTACTTCTACAAGAACTCTCCAGTACTACCTCAGAGAAATTTGTGGCAGCTTACCTGACAGAGAGGCTGGTTCTCTAAAGGTTCATGGAGCCATTTAGAGCCAAAACAACACCTCTGTAGAGGACACTGCTCCAACTCATCTTACTTAACCTTTTCTGAGCTAATTATCACATTCAACTGTTGAGGCCTTGCTGTGTTTATGAGCTGCTCTAACACTTCAAAAAAAAAAAAAATGGTGCCCTTTTATCACGCTAGTGATTATATTTAACTGATTGCAGGACAGCACATCTAAATGTTAATTCCTTTTGAAAGGGAAAGGCCTTGATCACGCAGTCCTCAGTACAGCAGAATCGAGGGCATCTAACCCTTTCTAGTTTCAGTGCCCTGACACTCATCCTTCCCATGTGTTAAACCCACTTGTTACTTTAAGGGACATACAGTGAATCCTTCAATATACCAGGTATTTGGTGCCTAATGCATCGTGGCCGTCTACAATCATACGCCCACCTAGCCTGCAGTAATAATGGGCCTTAAAATCTGCAGATTACTGTAAAACAGGATTCAACTCTCAGTTCAGTTCCTGACTGTAGGAAACTACAGCCCTTTTCACCGAGAAAGGAACCTGCCTTTCAATACCACGCAACAGGTCAACAGGGTACCGAGAGACTGCTGCTCCTACCGAGGAGGTGTTACACTGCTCGTACACAGCAGCGCTTCACACGCGTGCACTAAACTTTTTAACTCCATTGATGCCAAGGAACAGAACTTTGCACTCCTCATGTTTTAAAAATTTCTTCTTCAGCCTAAAACTGGTTTACTCCCATTCACTGGTAGGTCAGGTATGAGAGCTGGCTACTTTCAGTTTGGTAAGAGGAACCCAGTTCATGTACGGAAATATTTTCAGGAGTCTGGAAATCAGGAGTTTGGCTTCAAAAGCAGATCAAGCCAAAACGTGCTAAATGCAGATGTACCCAATATACCTTATGGCATTAGCAGGCTGCTCTTGATCCAGGGAGACAAGCCTTTCCATAGCATTTCTGAAGAACAGAAAATAACAGCTCTCCAGGATTAAAACAGTAGGTACTTTGCTGCTACCAGCATGACAACACACTTGTTAAAAATCTATGTGAGTGCTTAAATGCAGAGACACCATAACCTGGCAAAAAACTTGGTTTTGGTAGTTCTCAATCACTATCAACAGCAGGCATTCACATTAAGTTTATTTGAAGTTAGATATGTTAGATTTTTATATTGGATAAAAATACGTAAAGACATTTGTACAGGATACTACAGTTTAGATAACTTAAGCAATATGACTTGCATCTATCTTTCACAAATTAAAGCTGATAGCTTTCATTCACATTGGAAAAGAGTAGTAAGAGAGGGACAGATCTTAAGGAAAACTTCCGGAAACCTCTCAGGAAGGAGACTTGATACATTTATTTCCTTCTTCACATTTGTACAGTTTATCTTGGAGTAATAACTCTATAAAGAGCAAAAACATCAGGTAGCCACACTTCACAGAATGCCATCAAGTCCAACACGGCAAAGACATTTTTAAAGATGCTGTTTCTAGAGAATAAGATTGTGTGATCACTTTGCAAACCTACTACCAATAGTGACAGTACCTCTTAGTGCCTAAAGCTGTATAAATAGTTATTTTGCATAGATCAAATGAAATCTACAGAAATGCTACAGATTTAAGAACTAGATCCTGCTATTAAGAACTCAATGTAGTACAAATAGAAAACGGGTGTAAGTTTTAAAAATTGTTGCATCAGAGAATATAAGAACTAGGTAGCAACACAAAAGCATAAATAAGCCCTGCATTAGGCTATTAAAAGCTTGTGTTCTAAGACAGCATGATCTGAATTGTGAATTATAGGTCATAGAGCTATTCACAAAACTTACATTTTCACAGTAAGTTAAACATTGCTATGTTACATTATGCTATTCCAATTATGCGGATGCCTACGTCAATTAACTTTATGCCAAAGCGCAACTTCACTACTAATCCAACTACTCACATGAGTTAGACCAATTGAAACACTCTTGCTTACTTATTACCAGTCAATACCTCTGCCTTAGAGGAGTAAGAAGCCATATTTTATTATGGTAAGTGAAATACTTTTTAAAACTTGTTATATTAAAAAAAGATGTAGTTTGTTTGACTAAGGTTTTTCCTAAATGGAATTTCCTCAATAATAGTGTTAAAAGTGACTTACCTTCATTTGGTGAAGTTTTCAATTTTGTACAGATGCCATGTACATCTCCATAGCATTCCTGTATTTTATGCAGTGCATCTGTAGCTCGAAGTTCCATAAGAGAACGGAGCTCTGCAAGAGTAACTCCAAAATCTCCATGATTAGCTTCTTTTACAGCATTTTTTACACCACTATATGCAACCGAGTTGTTTGCCATATCACCCATGATGCGTGCAGTCTTTAGTGTAGACAGTTTCCAGGAAGGAACAAGATTTCAACTCAAAATATTTCCAAAAGGAAAATAAATCCTCTGGGTATGAAGACAGTCAGGAGAGGAGACACATCACCCAAGTAAGAGACCCCGTCTGGAGAGATATCTTTGAGGTTGTCCCATGGCGCATTCTGTTCCCCAAGCCAAAAGGCATGTACAGTCTAGGGAAAGAATAAATATACATTGAGTTACATAACAGCTATACTGAAATACATTGCAAGACAACCCTACTCTTCGTATTGAGGTTACAGAACAAATTTCTGCTAAAGGATAATTCCTTCAGATTTCCTATATGCCTATTTTTAGTTAGCATTCAGCTGGCAAGAGTGACGAGGCATAAAATGGATGTTTCCCATCCCAAAATAACCTTGCATTATTATACTTGCTTAAATCATTAACTTCTTAGAATAGCTGTTGCCTTTAAGTCTTGCATTTTGCTTGGCATATCCATGTGGTTCGTCATCAAGAGGAAACTTAAAAACACCTGGAAGTAAATCTGTTTCCAGGGAAATGGAGTTTGAAGCATCCACCACTGATGTCACATGGGGTAAGAACATACTCAAGTTAAAAATCCCAACTTTTCACCAAAGCTGTCACCTCAGAGTTTGGGATGAGCAACCTTTTGTGTGTTCCCATGAATTCGTTTGTGCAAATCTCAAGGAAAACAGTTTCAACACTAAGTTAGGCCACGCGTGAAGTACTTTTGTAGTTTAAGTAGGAGTATATCTTCAGGCAGACTTAGGTCTTAATGCATTTTCGTGTCCAAGCACTTTTAGCCCACCCTCCAGCCCGTTTCATCACAACTCAAGCCTCCCACAGTATCTGCATTTAATTCCTTAAGCAGACGGGAAAATTGCACAAAACCACCTTCCCACAGAAGGGATAGGGAGACTAAGAGCAGCTCTTCCGTCTGATTATCAGAGCACTGTAGCTGAGAAATTAACATCTACCCACAGGATTCTTAACCTGCACAAGCACTCTATATTTAATTCCTGCTCGGCTGACACATCTTGCATGTACCCATGTATCTGCACAACAGTATAGTGAATGCACAAACACTTCATGCCTATATAAAGATCTGCTGTGTGCAGAAGACAGAAGTCCGATCATGTAAGTCAGCTTTATCGACATAATGGGGCACGGTGAGCACAAGTAACAATATATTCCCCCGTGAGATGTGACGACTGTCAGGCTCAGATGAACAATAATTTGGACACTTCCAGGTCAACAAGACCCTCAGGTGTCGTATGCCTAGCAAAGGCAAACAAGTTACCACTGACTGCACTGCTTTATGAAGGCAAAGAGTAAAACAGCAAAGAAAAGATTTAGAATCATAGAATGGTTAGAATTGGAAGGGACCTTAAAGATCATCTTGTTCCAACCCCCCTGCCGTGGGCAGGGACACCTCCCACTAGACCAGACTGCTCAAAGCCTCGTCCACCCTGCCCTTGAACACTTCCAGGGACGGGGCATCCGCAACTTCCCTGGGCAACCTGTTCCAGTGCCTCACCACCCCCACAGTAAAGAATTTCTTCCTGATATCCAATCTAAATCTACCTGCTTTCAGTTTGAGCCCGTCACCCTGTGTCCTATCATTACACTCCCTGATAAAGAGTCCCTCCCCATCCTTCCTGCAGGCCCCCTTCAGGTACTGGAAGGCTGCTATAAGGTCTCCTCAGAGTCTTCTCTTCTCCAGGCTGAAGAGCCTTCTCTTCTCCAGGCTGGCTACTGCCCGACAAAGTTAGAGGACAGTTCAGCTGAACCACCGTGTCTATGTTGAGACCCAGGTATAAGCACCTAATTACCAAAAATCTAAGGTCTTGGTTCCAAGAAAGTCTCAGTTCTCTGCTCTGGAAACAATCAGCTCAGCTGTAGTCAATCTATCATTTTAAGCACTGAGCCACAGTACTGCATTTGCACTGAAGACAACCACTGATGCTCAAAGACCCTGAAGCGATGTCACCCAACCGCAAGCAAGTCTCATCTTCAGCAGAACTGCCACCATTCTTCTCTTCCTATCACTAGGAGATTCCAATAAAAACACTGTCTATGGCTGTTTTCTGGAGAGCAACAGAAAACATAAAGCAATCAATATTCATATGCATAAAACTTCCAACATCCTATAACATCAAAGTACCCAGTTTAAAATTTCAGTTTAAGCCTTCATTGTTTTCTCTGTTATTTGCAGAAAAAAAAAATATTACTACAGTTGAAGAGTCCATGACAACGATGTTAACCCGCATGCCAGGGTGCAGTTTTCATTAACACACATTCTTCAGCTGACTATAACATGTCCTGCTATAGTATCCTGTAAGTGAAGAAATTCATGCAAATCACGTACAAAAGAGTGCTCTTTAAAGCCACACAACATCTTCATTTAATGCCCAAAAGCCGGATGCTGTTGACCAACTAGTAGCCTAGAGAATTTATCAATTGGCATCTGATCATAAGCTATGACAGTATAACAAGAAGCAGATCAGGCAAATGCGCTTGTATAGCTAAGAAGAAGATGCTGCAGCTACTAATTAGGCAAAAATAGAACAAGCAGAATACCCCACCACTAATTACATCAAACTTGATTTAATTTTAATTAAGAAAAGCTCTGTTCAAGCCTCCAACAGGAGCCCTGCACTTGAGGCCCAAATGTACCCAAATCCCAGTACAGACATGAGGTCAGGAAAAGCTGCAGCTCTAGTCACTGCTCATCCGACACTGAAAAGATTTGAGACTGAATACTGGACCATAGAAAGACTTGTGTTCATATGCAAGTTACCTGAAGAGCAGTAACACTGCTGAATCATAGCTCGTACTCTGCTTTGCATTCGATTCCATCATCTCTATGCACCTGGATCCATTTTCGTAAAGACATAACAGTCCAGTGATTAGCTATTACTAACAGGTTACACTGAAAGGGATTCTCAGATCTTCTGAAGTACCTCAGTGATGTCCAAACATACCGACAGACTCCTGGGTTCACGGACAAGTTCAATAAGTTGACGTTAACACTACAAAGGCAGTGTGGCTCTACAGATCCGCTCTTCTAGTGGCACAGGCTACTTGACACATCGATGATAGGAAAAAGCTGTGGAAAATTGAGAGGAACACTGCAAAGACCCTTCAAATTCTGAATACTGAGCAAGAGCAGTGTTGCTCCAAATGATAAAAACTTAGATTAGCAATTGTTACACCAAATCAGACCAGAAGGAATCTGCTCTAGTAGCCCATTTTTACCAGGCATTTCAATGGACAGTATAAAAGCCTCTCAGGACACAGGTACAGAAGGGACTTAACAGTTTCTTTGCCGATTCCTACAGAAAAAAATCTCACTACAACTTTCTTTAAGAAATGTCTTCAATGCAGTTTTGAGGGCAAACCTTGCAACATTCAATCACTTCCTGTTACAGCAAGTTCCAACAGTCCACTTTTTGTAACAAAGTGGCAACGCATAATGCAACTATAAACAGTGAAACTCAAGTATCATAAAAGTCAGCATATTTTTAAACTGCATAGATAATCTAATAATGTTTATCTCTTCAACTAGTGGAATATTTTATTTGTTTTGACTAGTGTTTGAATTCTTAATTCTTGCAGCAGCCATCTGATAGACATTACTTGAGTAGCATGAGCTCTTAAGTACTATAGTTTAAAGCAACTTGCCTCAAACTTCTAATCTGCTAATATCTCACATTTTAAATTCCAGAAACTAAAAGTCACTTCTACACCATTGCTGAAGTTCCAGCTTATTCAAAGTTTAATTCAGTTGAAGTTGTGTTAGCATCCAGCTTAACGAAGCTGCACAGAAGATGATTAAGAGAAGCCTGTCTTTCATTAGGCACATCAACTTTTGGATAATCCTTTGTTTACATATCACTGAGAGTAGGAGCAACTTCAAAGCTATTGTCTGTCACACTCGAGTGACTAAAAATCCTGTGCTGCAGAGGCATCTTGCAGTAGCAGCAGCACACACTCCCATAGGCAGGATTCAGATATTTGCGCAAGTCTCTCTGAAAAGACCCTGCTGCTCCACCACTGCGACGCCTTCACTGACATGTCATGTCACAGCGGCTGCCTACGAGAAGTACTGCATCTTAAATTCCTTAACCAAATCAAATTAGGATTTATCACTAAGTGAATGTGCTTTGTTACCAAAGACAATAATTCAAAACTGCAACCCATGAAACAAAGGTCAGATCATTTTACCAGTATTAGAAGCTCAACAACCTCACAAACCGCTGCAGTTGGCCTGGAAAAGGGACAAGCTCTAAACAGAAGTCTACATGTAAAGATGTTTACCAAAGCACGAAGAGACTATAGATTACAACTCCGTTTAGTGCCACCGGAACATACTGTGTTGACCAAGCCAGAAGAAGCTGTAACGTGTTTCTTGAAATGTTCTTGTAACAACACCTTAAATATAAACCCATGTTAATCCCCTGCCCTGCCCCCAAAAGCAGCTACTTTTGAGGCAGCCCTGAACATTAAGTATGCTTCAAAAATTACCCCAGAAATAGTCCTTCATAGGTGAAAGTATTTAGTAATTAGTAATTTAGTGTTTAGTAATTCCTTGTTTGGAAGAAAGCTGTAATCTGTGTTGTACATTCATTAAGGCTACCTTGAAGAGGCAGCTTGCAGTGGCCGCACACTGACAATCAAATGTGAACAGCAGAGTTTAAGAGTGGCATAAATACTATTGCTCAGATGCACAGGCCCTGGCATACCTTAGAGCCCTATCCAAGCCTCTCCCGTTATTGAATTTGCATTTAACACTTGCTTCACCAACCTACAGGAAATGCATTTTAATATTGATTAAGAAAATTAAATCTTAAAACACCTAAGCAAACTCATACCTCAAGAGCCAAAGCTCCAGCAATTATATATCCTGTGCCATTCAATTTAATTTTTACATCTGCTTGAAGACTTTGCATTCAGATATTAAGCATTATCTGGTACTAGCATTTGACCTTCAACAACACACTAAAGCTGGTTGCTGTAACATAGGAAAAGGCTTGCAAAGTGATTATCTCAGGAAAGCCTTTGTTTAATCTAATTAGTCCAGTGAAGACCGAACAGATCGACATACCAAGAGGCTGCAGTGATAAAAACTGTCCCCATGTTTCAGTTGTTGAGCCATTTTAATCTGTTTCAAAAAAAACAGCTTTTAAAATACTGAAAAATACACTGTGCCTTTGCATACTTTAGTTTGAAACCCACAGCACTGGGTACGTTCCACAGCTTCAAGCCATCACATCGCATTTTTCCTGGGGGGCGGGGGGGGTGGAGGGGGAGGTTGTCTGTAACATTAAAATGGCAAGTAATTTTAACTGAGAAAGCAACCTGGAAATCACACTGGAAAGGTCTGAGGTCTTCTGCCCTGCAGAGTCAGTTTTCTTACTTTAAAAGACAGACCCTCATACCTACTTGAAAGGCTACAGAAACTCACCAGCTGTTTCACAAGAAATATGAATGAATGCATGCCAATGAAACAACAAGTTCACACAGAGCAGTATGCATTTAAGAGTCAATATCCCGTATGTTAAAATGTGCCTAACTGAACAACTAGGAGTTAAATCATTTCAGTGGCATGCTGTTGTTTTTAAACCATCTCAGAGGGCCTGGCTTAAGAATCACAAGTAGATTGAACAGCTAAGAGGGAGAAGGCACGACTGTGGAAGACACTCTGCAACAAAATTTTGAATACCTCACCTTCGGCCTGAAACGTACCCAACAGCGTTGTAATGACAAGTTTCCCTTATTACAACTTCAGTGTTATAAATGGTGAATTCAGAAGTCACAAGCTTTGCTGGTTTTTTAGGGGGAAAACTGACTTCATTCTGAAGCTTAATCTCTTCGGAGGCAGATGTACTTGCCTAACAAACAAAACCAGGCCGCTGTTTCTAGACTCTGCGGTGGATGTAAACACTGGTATTTATCACACTTAATCTGAAGGATTGCTGCTGCCTACTGTGATCGACACTTCTGTGGTAGCAGTTTCATCTAATGGTTGTTTCTTTGCTTGAAGACCCCAAGTTACTTCTTATTGAAGTGATGGTTAAGAAATTAGGGTTTCAGTAGTCTGAAGTCAATTTGGTAGTACAAATTAGCTGTGTGCATGCAAAGGATTCCCGCATCATTTCCCTCCCGTTTTGGTAGAACCAAGTGAAAATCATAAGTCTTGAAGGTGAGTTAGTACAGCAGGAAGACCATGACCTTCTTGTATGGAGAAGCTCGCTCCACAGCCTCTGCAAGGCGCCCGGCAAGCCAGCAGACATTGTCTTATGCCATCAAACAGCCGCGCAGGCCCGTACCGCCCTGCCTTCCCCAAGCCATGGCCGTTCCACACTCATGACACAAGTCAACTCTGACCGAAGTGACAGCTGGGTTAAGAAACAAGATCAGAAAGTGCTGTACAGAAAAGTCTGAGGAGAAAACTATTTTATCAAAAGCTTAAACTAATCATTAGCTTTCTGAATTTGAGGTATTTTGACTTCAATATGAGAGAACTAAAGAGATGCAAGAGACTGAACCAATAACTAGGACTTCAAAAAAACCTATGAACAATTTCAGGGAACATCAGACTTCGAGGCATACTGGAAAGCCCTAGAGAATAAAAACAATGCGGTCATCATTACAGAAAGCATCAAGTGTCCCATATATTTAAAATACTATGCTTTCATACTTTCCTATTTCATATTACAATGCTGAGTTGCCCACAAGAAGCCAAACACTTCAAGACAAACCCATGCATAAAAGTTGAGTTTGTAACTACTTAAAACACTTTTCTGGAAGCAGGAGTTACTCGTTCCAGATATCCAGGAACAGAACAATGTCTTGAAGGGTCTCCTACAGTCCACAACTCTGATCAACGCTCAGGGAGCTTCTCCTTTCTCCACCTGCAGGCCCTGAAGCTTCCTTCTCAGTACTTCCTTTTACTAGGCTCATCTACTTTTTGCTCTTCGTCAACTAAACCAAAAAAGGCCAAATTTGACAGTACTGTTTATAATACCAGGTAATTCCAAGTTAAGACTATAATCCCAGAGAAAAAAAATTTAATCTCTAGGTATGAGTCTGTCCCATTCGGCCTTGTTTCAGCGTGTTCAAGTACCTAAGATGCATTCACTGCAATGTGTCAGCTTCCTCAGATAACTTCAGATGAGTGGAGCTGCCAAAATTTGAACTAAGGCAGATGATGGCTAAAGGCAAACCTGGGGTATCACAAAGCTCCACCTACTAGTGTTTAAAACGCAAGGAAAAAAAAACATTTGCCCAGTGCCCATCAATTATTTTCCTTTACTTTAGATCCATTGAATCCTAAATAAGATGACTGAGGATTTAGAGTCTATTAATCCTGCACAGTTCAGGCTAAAATTGTTTATTTGGCATAACTATGCTGTAAAGTTAGTTTTATTAACAGGTCTGTCATATTAATAACTTTATATATAAGCCTAAAAGTAGATTATTATTTTTTTGTGCAGTGAAGTCATCCATTGACAAATATTCACATTAATAAATTCAGGAACAACTTACCACTCTTTTCTCATCAATATCAAAACCATATTGGCAAGAATTACAATACGAAAAGCTGAACTTTTTCAAAAAATGAGAAGTAGCATGGCATCCCACTTATTAAAATTACGCATTTTAAGACTACATCAGAGTTTACTTGCATTGCCAGATTACAAGATGCATTCCAGTCACAAAACCTGACAGGCATGTGTTAAATGAGGCATGAGACATCATTATATGCAGCTAAGTTTCAAGTAAAGGGAAAGTGAGATGATACCAAATTTCATCCAACGAGAGCTGGAATTGGATTCCTGGATTTCAGTCACTCGTTGCATGTAAAGCTCTGTGCATGCCTGTAAGCAATGCATCAAGCTGGTCAGTTCTGACAATAATTATGACTCAGAGCAAAGCACCACCTGACTTCCTCATAACAGTTATTCCTACAGGTATTTTACTTGTTTTGAAAAATCTTTTTACATTTTTTCACAAAGCCTCTAATTTTTGCGCCTTCTCCCTAAGCCTGCTTCCAGTACCTTTTGAGCTAAACACACGTTTCAAGATGTTACCTCTATTTTTACTTCGATCTTTCAACTCCCACAATACCATACATGCATACCATTGAAATTGCTTTTGTCAGTTTGAGCAACGATTTTCTTCCTTTCCCATGTCATTTGACACTAAGTAGCATTAGTCGATTTTTTCTTTTCTTGCTCTGAAGCTCCAAGACAACTTCAGGAGCTCTTAACACCAGAAACCTTGTTTCAGAACATGTTGCGCCCATTTAAATTAAAACATGTTCAAGTTAAATTGCGTACAACACTTCAGCCAGAACCAGACATTTACCATCTCATCCCGGTTTGAACAATCTCCCTTTTTTCTTCCAGAAAGTATTCTTTCATATTAACATCCACTTAAGCAGAGCAGTATGCTTTTGACTGTAACCATGCTTCCTGATACCAAAGAGGTGCCAAAAGCTCTTTTGAGCTATGAACCTTCAGGCAAATGGCAAAAGTCCATCCCCACCCGATTCTTTTTGTATTCAGGAAACCTCAAGAGAAATTTAAAATTAGTCTTAAAACTACTAGGAAATATTTACGCCTAATGAGATTAAGCCTAATTACTTCCATAAAATCACTCTGCATATGACTGACTCCTTTCTATTTAAGGCAGTAGAATTAACTTAGTACGGTAAGTTTTATGGGGTTTTTTGCTACCTTGCATTATGTAGAAACAGTACTACAAGATATTCTATATGATCACTGAACTGTAAACACACAATATATAAATAGCAATATTTATGTGGCAAATCATTCATTTATGATCCTCAAAATCATCATCGCCACCAAGCAATAGTTTGAAACATAAAAAAATAAAGCAAAACCCCCAGCTCTGGTCACCCATCTCAATGAGCACACACTACGATGCTAAGTTAGGTATCCATTTTGTCCTCTTGTGGCCAAAGTTTAAGAAGCTTCCCTCTTGTCCTCTAACATGCCAGTTTAAGAGCCTTCATCTTCAGATTTTTCAAAAGCATTTTGGAAATATAAGAACACAGTTTATCCTTATCCTCAAACCATTAAAAAGCCTTACTTCTTGGAAAATTTAGAATTTGAAAGCTATGCTAGCTTCCCCTGTATGTCATATTAATTCCTGCCTGCCAGAAATACACCAAGTGAACCGGCTGAAGAGTCATTCTAAGAAAACCCCTTTCAAAAAACTGCAATTACATTTGCCATCTTCTATTCCTAAGAAGCCAAAGGTTTTTTAATTCAAATATCATAACTAGCCTAACACTTGAGTAGCTCTTTCAGTACTATTGCCCAAGTCTGCTGCTCGTGCTGGTGGTAGCAAGAGGAGGTTCAGTTTTGTTGTTTTCTTTCATTTGTTTGTTTGTTTAACCTCAATATTTGGATTTCGGAATTCACTGTATGGCTTTGCAAGAAACACAGGTGCAGAATCTCTTGCAAACTTTTTCATTATGATTATACTGATCATCCCTTTAGCTCTTCTCGATAAATTTTGAGAGCTTAGCTCACTAATCCATTCTAGTGGGCCGCCTCTTTCTGGTGCGCTATAAGATGCATTCAGTAAGTTGAGCCTCTTGGTATTATCTGTTATGTTTTACGATTTAGTGAGGCTACGTACTGCTTTATCCTTCAGGTCCATCTCCAGTTTCAAAACTGGTCCTTCTTCATGATTACACTTTTTGATCTTCCTGAAGTCTGACACCCACTTAAAAGCTACGTTCTCATGCTGTGTGCACTGTCCTGCTCTTAACTACTTCTTTTAAAGAACTTTCTCATTTATGCAGGGTTGGCTGCTGGTTTGGGGTTTTTTTGCATACATGTAAACATTACTGCGATATAGCTATTGGTATCTGTCTGTAGAATGATGCTGAATTAAATGCTGTGTGATCAGTATGCGTTGCATGACAATCCCTGGTCCACCATTCAATGTAAGGTAAAAAATTCTTCCCTTGGCAGTTTGTTTCTTTAACATAGGAAGTGTGTGCAAGCACTGTTAGTAGATAGGATGCACAAAGCTGAGATTCCCATCATAGCACTTTAAGTCTAATAATGCAAGCAGCACGTCTGTCATCCTCAGGTGACCAAAGGCATGGCTGTGCTACAGTGTCAAGGCGTAAGACTTTCAACCCACAGAGGTCCCGAAGCAGCACTCATTATTTGACACTAACAACACTGCAACTTACACCTGCCACCCTTATCCTTCTGCATTGGGAAAAGCCGCCTACATTAATTGGCAACTACATTAATGAAGTAATAGACTATGTGAAAGCCTGCTGTTGCAACAGTCACACAGGCAACCCAGGGCTCAGAACAGTAACTTCTTGTGTGCTTTTTCACTCTTTCACAGCACCTCAGCCACTGAGAGACAGCACTTTGTTTTGGATCCTACTCTAAGTCCGCCTCTCATGGGACACACAGCACTCCAGTTTTAGCACTCCCTCCTTTACTAATCCTTTTTCCACTGCTCTTGCCTTCTCCCTGCACTTCCATGATCTTTAAGAACAGACAATTTTTTTGACAGCAACGCGATCTGCCCCTCTAGATCCAAGGAGATAGAAAGCACCACGCATGTCCCCAAGCCTCCACCCTCCCACCAGCTGTGATCGCAGCCATGCATTTCGCTTCTCTACAGTCTAAGAGTGGGCTACTCGCAGCAGCCTGGTGCACAAAGCAGTCATCTAAAAACCATTCACCCCCCCTGCCCAGCCATAAAATAAAACCAAAAGGTCTAAATATAAGGGTTTCTACTGGCTGAAAAAGTTGCCACAACAGATTCCCCAGAAGGTTTTCCACAAGAAGCCAGAATAGCTGATTCACTTGTAGAAGTCATAAAGGCAATGTAGATATGCCAACTTAAGGGACGCACATTCAGCTAATGCTGGGAGTGTCTTCATCGTTGAACTATGTTGCCACCACCTTTAAGATAACATTAATCTCCATTCAAGGAAAGGTTCATCTTCCCTCTACTATTTCAGGTAAAGTGACATGCCACTAAACAAATCGCACAGTTTATCACTTTACTGCCAAGGCCAGTGAAAAGCAAATTCACCAGATGGTCAAATGGCAGCTCAAGCAGACCCAGTAAACTTAATTCATTTCTCAGTTTTGGCATACTATTTAATAATTGTTGTACAAACTGACTATGGCCAATTAACATGTGCAGCTTCATTTCTGAAGTCTTCATCTGTGAAGATCTGTACTGTGCACAGCTCTTCAGGTTTCTGAGAGCACAAAGACATCAGGTTCATGATTAATTCATTAGAAAAAAAAGTGGCTGGGGAAAAGAATGCAAATGAAACCATGCTTCATGATAATATTTACAAGTCCTATTCCACCCAGTAAAGGAAACCCCTCTCCCAGTTCCCTGCAAACCGAAGGTCTTAACTCTTCACTAGCATCAGTGGATCCTAATGTAATTTGTAGATGGTTGTGCGCTGTCTAAACAGCAAGCATTCAAATTAGGAGGTGAACTAGGTGTCTATTTAGCTCTGGCACAATGCTTATTCTTCTAGGTATGGAAAGGCCGTGCCTTGAAAAGCTTCATAGCAACCAGCTGGACCTATTCAGTACTGAAGATCGGCTATTTGTTTCCCTCTCTCCCCTGCCCAATCAAAGCCCAAGGCTACCAGAAATAACATGGCAAACCAGCAGGCACTCAGATGCCTAGAGCATAACTACCATTGGCATACGTAGTGAGGTGCCAGTCTCCTGCTAAGGCAGCTCTGAATCCTCAGCATTAATTAGCAGCTAGTTCAATAAGGGTAATATTCCTCCTTCCAAAAGATGGCATCTGAATTGGGAGTCTAGTGCCATCAGTTCAGCTGCAGCTGACCCCTGGGGCCAAGAGTCTACCCATCCATGAAGACTACAGATCGTCATTCTGACTCAGCAAAGTCAGACCGATTTTGTTGCTTCTACATAAAGCTATTTCCCACAAGTGTTTGTTTATTTTACAATGGCAATGTTCTGCAACTTCTGCAATCGGGTTGTTTTTTGTAATAGCATACAGTATCTCTGAAGAAAGGGAATTGGGAAGGGTCGTATCAGCTCCTCCACTCAAGTGACAAACTCCAAGCAACCGCTAAACTGTTGAATTTGTGCATGTTAGACTAATTCCAACTGGCCACTGCTGAAGGCACAAACTCTTTTAAGAGCCAAGATTTGTATGTCCAGCTCATGGTTTCCAACAAAGGGCCACTGTAATTACACGTCTGACTTCAGCGCACTAAGCTCAGTGTTTCTTTCCCCATACAGGCAAGGAGGGGCTCACAGACTAGCCGTGATAAATCAGAAGCTAATTACATTTTTAATCTAACCCCTTCAGCTCACAAGTTTCCCTTAGTGCGGCAAACAGGTAAAGCAGAGAAGCGAAGCTGAGAGCTGCCTTTAACCTGAGGCCAGTGAGACTCAGAGAAGTGACTCCCCATTGGAGGGAAGTGACCGAGAAGAGTGTCAGTGTCATGAAGTGACACAGCACCACGAAACAAGAGATAACAGGAATTACCATAACTCCCACAGTTAGGGACTCAGTCTTTCTAGAGGTAATTTTGGAAGATGCCTCTGCCTCCTAGTGCTCCAGTTTCCTAAGCAGCCTCCTGTATCCCTCTCTTCCCCCCAGGATACCATCACCTGGTTTCTCAGCACCTTCAATAGACTCTCTAGCTTGAAAGACACGCAGCAGTATGTCCCCATTTCCAATGGAGAAGAGAAAGCAGACCGCTAGGAAGCGGCTGTGCTAGGACTGTTCTCCAAAAACCTGCTTATTATTTCAAGTCCCATTAACAATGGCTTATTTCAATTAGGTTGTCAAGGGAAGTACAGGAAGAAGCCATCCGAAAACCTTTATAATTACTACTTTAGTAGTGTTTCAAAAAAACCTACCTGAGGTAGACAAGACTTAGAAAAAACTGGCGCAAGTATGAAGTCTGCTCGTAACAAGTAGCAGACTTGTTTTGCACACTTTCAGACTTCATAAGCTCTCTCTAGGCAGGCTACTAAACACTGGTTCGGAAGAAATTAAACTTCTGAGTAGTCCTACACATTGAAAAACAACCATACACCTCATTTCAAAGTTATGTTATGAATTTGGCTCATTTAAGTTACATGCATATTCAAGTCTGTACACCATGTCAAGGAGGTTGACAGTCAAGTTCTACTGTGGTCTCTAATCTATGTTTAGCCAAATTCTTAGCTTGATTCTACTTCCAATATTTTACAACATTGTTTTCTGCTTCCTCCTCTTCTGCAGGAAAGGGATGCTTTAAAATAAGCACAAAATAAGTTTAACATTCACAGGTATAGCAGCGCAGCTCACAAACAGTGCTTCCAGTTCACCTTCAGAACAAACATGCATTTACACTGAACATTTAGGTGTGGTTTTGTATTTTGCACTTGTAGGACTCAACACCAGAAGCTAGTAGCTCTCTCTAGACTATTAATAGCACATGGATTCATGGTGCGCTACACTCCTGCTACGGGAGTCAGATTTTCGCACATGTATCCATTCCTACTGAAATCTTTCCCTCTCATCAAAACAGCATGAAATTGGGGTGATAGTTCTGCGTGAC
>VYZM01021314.1:1452-13767 GCA_013398915.1 Dromas ardeola | reverse complement strand
TGGGGATATGTGGTGTTGAGTGTGTGTTTTTTTTTTTTTTTTTTTTTTTTGTGGGGGGGGGGGGGGGTTGGACTGAGAAAGTCTTGGTATTTGAGCACAGTTTAGAGCAGGTATCTAATTAAAGGAACTCGGCAATGTGGTCAAACCGTATGCAGTCAGAATCCAGAATCAAACAGTGTGAAGGAACAATTTTCGGCAGTTACACAGCTCTCTGTCAAAACCACAATCTAGTTTGAGGCATGATGCTTTATGCACATAATTAAGACTAAACAGCTTTCGAGACAGCTTTCTTCCTTAAAACTCAAAAAGTAGGTGCTTACTAAAACATTAGCTTGTTGTTGAGCAATTATTATTAAAATAAGCCATTAGCTGTCAAAAAGTATTTTTCACTGAGCAAATATTTTCAAGTATTTAAACAACTGCCTCACAGCAAAATTGCTCAAAGAAAGCCTAAACCAAGCTATTTTAAGATGCTTTATTATTTTAAGCTATTTTAAGATTAGGAATCTCTGACTCCTTAACTTGAAGGTTTCTAAAATGCGCTAGGCTTTCCTAGAAAATGGAAGCATTCCCCGTGCACTGAGAATCCTCAGCTGTTCTTGCTTGACAAGATCAGAGTTCAAGGCAAGCATTGCTAAGCTAAATTTTATGGCCTATATTATGCAGGTCTGCAAGTTTTGGGTTACTTGTCAACTAACGTGAACATTATTAAAATACAACTTGGGACATTAAAACAAAAACTACTGAGCATGGCAGTAAAACTCCAAATTCTGATCATAAGCAGGGCATATCCAAGTCATAGGGCTAAACTCCAAGACCTTAATCCACAAAAGCATGCCCAAAGGAAAAAACTGGAAGAGCAGAATATTTGGCAGAGGGAACACACTCACTGTGAGAGGAACACTTGCTCTATCTAACCTTCATGTGGATGCCCAGGCAACTGCCTGCTTTTATACAGCAGTCCCTTCTAAGTACAGCAATGCCTAAAGCCATTGGCTTTCCCCAGGCACTGGCATCCCCAGGTATACCCAAAGAGAAATCTAACAGGAGGAACCACAGAGTCTTTGGCTGCACCCAATTCTTGAATCGGGTCTGCACAGTAGTCTTACCGTTCTGAAATACTTGACAGTCATGAATTATACAAGCAAACGTCTGGACAAGAGACTGTGCTTTCCAGGAAATGCACCTTGCAGGCATGAAAAGCCAGAAAACATCCTCAGACTTAGCAACCAGAAGCCAGGCTCTCCACATCACAAGGTTCAGGGGTTCTTGTTCAGAGATATCGTGAACTAGCAAATGCTAAAAAGGCAGTTTGGATTGTTATTCCACTTATCCAGCTTCAGACCAGTTACTGACCAGTATAGCAGGGTAGGTGATTCCCTTGGTCCTCCAAAACTGTTGAACCATCCCTAAATTCCAGAAAGCAAAAATAACTAGGATAATATAATAGAGTAATAGTATCAGAAAACAAGAAAACAGAATGAACTGCATTGGCACGTAAAGATGTCTTTGACTTCCAAGAGCAACTGTTTTGATTATGGATGTAACACCTGTCTATATCTATCGTTCAAGGCCTGAACTTCCTCCGTTTTGGCTGAGAATTTTTATATCCCCCATCTCTTCACACAGGAAGAAACCAGCAGTCTCAAAATAAGGAAATAAGTGTACAGAGCAGTGTAATTTATGGAAGGATATAAGCTCTCTTCCCCCATGTGAGGCTTCCAGATACCATACGTCTTTTATATGCATATGGCACACAATACCTATAAAAAATAGGACTCAGATGTATGACTAGATGCACAAGTATTTGGTATCTTAATTTGGATAGTCCCATGTAATCGTTGATACACAAAAACAGACCAGACTACAATTACAAAGGTATATACAACACCAGTGTTTACCATTATGGCAGGAGATAGCATCTGAGACACCCGATTAGCTTTCAGTAACTATTTGTTGACCCATTTTTTTCAGGAAAACCCCTCTTCCATTCATTAAACTGTTCCTAACTCAGAATTTCACATAGGCGTATTTGTAAAAGGTGCTACTCGAATATTTAAGCTCACGCAAGCTATTTTTGCAGAGCCAGCAGAGGGAGTACAGACATCATTTTACTTATCAGCTATGGAAAAGATACCTTGTAAGAAAGCCCTAAAGAGCTGTGCCTGCAAACCTAATGCGGTTAATTTAAAGCATGCCAAGAACTTCCTCAGGCTTTCAGACATGTATGTCAATGGCCAGCAGAGCTGGTGTTTTGTTTCTGATCCCCAACCAGCAGTCGCATCTCAAAGTCTCGTATCTGACAAAAATGGAAGGATCAACTCTAACAGCACTAACAAGTACCAATAGCCTGATACTTCACATGTCAAAAAAACCCACATTATCTAGCTACAGTCCACGATAGTTTTTATTCCTATTGATTCTGATGCTTCTCATTTTCAGAAAAAGCTAAACCCCCTTGGTTGTTCATTTCTTAAAAAGCAGCTTCACCTGGAGGAAAAGTTGAGAAACTCAAGACAACCCACTAGCAAAGGAGCCAGGAAGGTACGGCACGGCGTTGGACTGGAAGGTAAGAAACAGCTAACCTTCCTGCCGGCGTCTGCAGAGGCATACACCTGCTGGCAAATCTGGCTTTACACATCCTCTGAGGCAAGAGTTTTGCTGCTTTATTTAGCATTTCCATTGATCAGTCTGCTCTGGAGTTGGCAATTACAACTGAACAGTGTTGACACAGCGGCGGCTGTGGAAACAGTTTGAAAGAGGAACAGGCTTTAAGCAGACAGATTGATAGCTTTTCGCCATCTCGTGGAGGTGAACGCTAAGCCCTAGGCCAACACAAGACAACACACCTTCCTGGCAAAAACTCCACAAACATACACTCCTTACTTGTTTTGACTGAAAGATTTTGACAAGATTTTTTTCTTTATTTAAATAAAGTCTGTATTTCCCAACTTGTTGGTAAGAGGATAAACTAATAAAAAAATTCTTGCCAATCTTCCGCGTTTATCCAATTATTCTATTGGGTGGCCACTTTTAAGTTTCACTATTTAAAAGTTTGTATACGAAAAGCTCCTTAGTCTCAAAATTTCCTCTCCTGCTCCCAAAGAAAAGATAAGTTTCCATCATCTTAAACTTCACATGAACTTTAAAAAGCTTTGACAGCTTGAGTCATTAGATTTTGATTACTACCTGCCCAAGAAGAACATGCCTGTAGCTATGGAATTTAGCCTTCACTTGTTTCAAGTTTTGAAAATAGAAGAACCACTCTTCGGCAAGTTAGATGGCTGCTTCTGCTCCGTACTTCCTACAAGAAAGTGGCGTTCACTGCTCAGCTCCATTTTCACATATAGATTCGCTAAACGAACAAGCCAAAACGGGCCAAACTGGTTCCCATCTTACAGGGCTTGTGGTAGAATATTGTACGTAGCTGACTAAAGTTTCTCCCCTAGCATGGGACAAGACCACCTCACAGTTTTGCTGTTGAAATTCAGGGCTCCAGCAGCGATCCCTATTTGCGTGCTGTGCCTGGTTGGTTTCCAGGACTCTGGCCGGGCAGCTCGGTATGCTTTATGCAGGGCAACCACGGCAGGAAAACCCCTGCCATCACAGACATGGTGATGCCCAAGTATCAGGATGCATCCCAGCCACTCTGATCATCCTGCCCTTCCCCAAGCTATTGCTGTCTCTTGTGACGGCAGTGAGGTTTCTGCAGACACAAGAGAAGCTGATCCAGATAGAAAAAAAAAAATGCTTGTTTTTGGGCAGACTGGTTATCTAACCAGACTCAACACACAGATAATCCAATACCAGTGCCAATTCAAAACAGGGCACAGAACTACAATGAGTCTGGTTGAGTAAAGCAAATGTGAAGCCATGCTTGCAAGAAAGATGCATTTTTCAAAAGACATGACTGAATTTATGACTAAGTTGTAAACAGGTGGTATAAGCACAGTGAATGCCAAAAATTCACACATCAATTTATTAGTTGAGTACGATATCACAACTCTAATTCATCCTGCAACTGGAGCATCATTAAGCTCCCAAGTAATTTAGTATCCTTAGTTATAATTTAGTATCTTAGTTTTCTGTCCCTTCCAAGTCCTCCCTTTCCCGATTTAAAAAAAAAAAAAAAAAAAAAGGTTATCTCACTGGCAGCTGAATGTACTTCACCTCAAGCTTCTGTATTAGTCTTAAAAGAATGGGAACTTAGTAGTGTATATTTACGTTCATAATGCCATTACATTTGGGAAACTGACATTAGGCTTCTAATCAGAAAGTTAAAACATGTGATCTATTTATATGGAATAGGTAGGCTGGGGGGCAGCAATGAAAAGCCCCTTGAAATGTGAGTATGTTTGAAGCACTTTTCTTCTTGGATAAGTTTCTACAAATTCCACAGAATTTTACACTTTAAAATTACTAGAGCTGCCTTTATGGATCTACACGGGTTTGTTATTATCTCTGTTTTCAACTGAATGAGCCCAAGACCTTACATTTAGTATACAGCCGAACAATCATTGATAACAGTATTAATCACTCCCTGAGATTTAGTACTTCAATATGTGACAGCCAGCCTGCAGCATATGCCAGAGGTTTTTTTTTTTTAGAAGCTGATGCTGAAGTTGTGCTCTTCCCCATCCCCTTCTCTCACCACCTGGAGGTCCAATCTGAAGTTCTGAGGCCTGTTTGCATTCCACAGGGTTAAAAGTTTACATTCCTCCCATCACATGCGAGATCCGCCTGACCAAATGGTAACACCTATATCTTAAGGTAGGCACTTCACGATTTTGTTTTCTGTTGTTTTTTCCAAACAGGCAGGGAAAAATTGTAACTTCTCTACCGAAAGATTCAATTTAGCCACCTAGGGCATGATCTGAAATAGTCGGATGAATCTCATCTTAGACGTGCTGGTGTCTCTTCAGCATCAGAGGAGGCCCAGGGCGACTAGTTTCAGGTTTTGAAGATGCTCGTGCCAGTGGCCGGGATTGAGCTGCTGAAGCGAAGCGCAGTCGGTCGGCTGGGCTGAGCTCGCCTCTCAGGCAGCTGCACCACCATCTCGCAGCAGGCACAGGCAAGAGGAAGGATGTGGTTTCACAGTTAGTTTAGGAATATCCGAGCCTCCACTACTGCCAGGAGGTGCAGTCCCGCGCCCTGGCCTGCGCCAGCACCGACGCTCACCTGAGCCCTAGGTGAGAACCAGTGACAAGGAACATGGCCGCAACATCAGTGGTTCCTCCTGAAGGTCACAGGGGTGATGAGGACTGTCCCCTCCTTGCACAGCACAGGCCTCACCAGCTCAAGTCAACCATGGAAGCTCTTCTCCTCACCCCCATGTTCATCCTGGGAAAAAAAAGAGCCTTCTGGCTGCACCTTCTCTGCGAGGCCCCACTGAAGAGCATCACCAGGGTCCCTCCTTAGCCTTCTCCCTTGGCTCTCCCCACACACCACAGGATAGTCCCTAACCAGCTTAGTGACCCTCTGCCAGCCTGCCTCTGACAGGAGAGGTGCAAAATAGAGCACCATTTTGGACGCGGCCTGACGAGCACAATGGAGGGCAATAACCCGCTGGCCATGCTCTTGCTAACGCAGCCCAGCGTGGGCAAGTCCTCGCCAGCACAGGAGAGCCCTGCTGCTGACTCAGGGTCCAGCAGGCTGGCTGAGACCTTTCCTGCAGACCCCCTCCTCCAGCCCCACCGCAGGGGGGCAGGCACCAGGCAGCCCCAGCTTTCCTCTTCACCCTCACCCCCAGGGATCTAGACGTGCCGGCAGCCCTGCCACCACAATCCAGCACCCGACACACGTGACCATGTCCAGCTACTCCCAACTGCCGCAGCAAAAAGCAAAGCCCTTCACTAGAGCCTTTACTTTGATGGCTCAGTAACGCTCAGGAGGCGTCTTTGGCAATTCCCAGCAGGAGCTTCAAACTGTCCTGCTTTATGATCGCCGCCTCAAAGTAACATGTATTTGCTTTGTCCCATTCAAAGCGTTTTGCCAGTAGTTATAGATATAGCTTTATTCTCCATATTCATTTCTCTAGCTTTAGATTTGACAATGGAATGAGAACATCGAGCTTCACGCCTATGCAAATTCAGCGTTTCAGTTTTGGAATGAGGAGTCCAATTACCAAAAACATCACTACAGTATCTTCTCAGAAAATATAGAGTACTTCCCTCAAGCACCCACCCCTTGTATTTTTCCACCTGGTCAACTGTTTTCCTGTGCTTTGAGGTAGCTTAGTAGCTTGAGTTCACACCATAGTTTTAGGGTGTCAGAGTTTGCATAACCAAGACAACCTTTTCTGAACAGTTTTGGTAATACAGTTTGAGGTGCTGCTGTCCAATGCTCAGTGATGCCAGGATCGACAAGAAAAAAAGAAAGCCACATGTGAATTGTTCACTTGCAAGCAGACGATATCTTTAGTATGTACCACTGCTTTATAGACTGGTATTTCATTTTTGGAAGTGCGTATTTGTACTAAAGCTCTTTCAAAAGGTTCCTGTAACCTGGTACGTGCCGTGAACAGACATCTCCATCTGAAGGATAACCCCACTGCAAGTGCCTCCACTAACAGAAACCAAATAACAGGGCCCAAAAAAAAAAAAATCCGAAAGGCAATCGACCATGCTTTGCTCAAATTGTAGATAATTCAATACTTTATTTTCAAATCTCTTTCACCTTGCTTTAGAAAGACAGCTCCAGTTTAGAAACAATCTCCCTAGATCCACAGCCACCACAGCCAGATCTACCTATTACCAAAACAATCGTCTGAAATCAGACTTTGTGAAGCTGTTAAGACATTTCACTATGCAAAGCAAGCTCACTGCAGAATGTGAAAATCGATGTCACCGTTAACTACATGGATTTCAGAGATGAAGTAGGTGAACACAAGCCGAAGTGATTTGAGTTGTTAACAAAGCAGAAGTAAAGCGGTTGTGCTAGCAGTGGTAGAGCACGTTCCCAACCCTCCCCAGCTGTCACTCTCAACTATGTATATATTTGAAAACCACCTGGGACAGATCCTGCCAGCCGGTTTAGATCATTTCTTGTTTCATACAACCTCACTGGAGTGAGGCTGCTAGACACTGCTCTAATTTAAGTATTGATTTGCATGGTATTCCATAGGCTTCATGAAGTTTTGCTCCAGCTTCGTTCCTACGAGTGAAGAAAAATTGGCCGATCCAAGCTATGTAAAATGCAATATCGACAGTGATAGCAGTAGCACCTAGATGGAAGTGAAAAAACTCCTGCTCAATATGCATATTAAGATCCTGCTTTAGTCTCTACTGTATTTAAATAGCCAGGAGAAGTTCAAAAATACCACCCTTTCTCAGATAGTTTAACCATACCTGTCGTCTTTTCTACCCGTTTCTTGTTACTATCTCCTCAGTCTTATCCAAGTATAAATCACAGAAAGCAAGTCTGGACATGCAATACAACAAGGACTTTTTCATTTCCTCCACTGCAGTATCAGAAACCACCTAGGCATACAGCTAATGTGTTGTAATATTCTTTACTAGTGCAAAGATCTTTCTGGATCGATTCAAATAATCTTTTCTGGAAAGTCATTAGTTGGAGGTTGGCACTCAAACTACTCTCTGATCTACTGTCAGAACAGTAACTTCAAGTTCTTCTACATGAAAAGGTTAATACTCTCCAGGGAACGGTTTCACGTGACGATCGCGCGAGGAGGAACGTTCCCACACCACTGTTCCCACACCACCGATCCGAAGACTCGTGCTGCTTCCCTTGTGCGAGTCTCGCCTTGGAGAGGCCAGTCTGTGCACAAGGATTGTGCAATACAAATCATCTACTGGTGCAGTGAATAGATGCAAAGGAGCAGAGACGGCACAAAAAAGGGGGGAGTTATTGAGCAGTCCAGTACAAGGTGGAAATGAAAGCAGCTACCAGGTCACTTCAGCCACCCCATGAAACTTTCCACTCTCGGTGACAAGCCAAATAGGCAAGCACAAATGAAGTTGTGTTCTTGTCCTCACAGTCTCTTGGATTATTCTGATCAATACAGCATCTTCAGAAGGCCATAAGCATGCCATAACTTCAGAATATTAAAAAAAAGCAAATATATTAACAGAAGTGACTAGCAAATCTTCTGATCAGGACTTAAAAGACTCTCATCTCTTGAAACATCCATCATACAAAACCAAATGTTTTCCAAGCTTTTGCAGAGTCGCGGTGGCCATCGTCTTAACATTCTATAATATTCTACAAGTATTCTTAAAAAAAAAGTTTGCAGTAGCTACAATACTTCTTTACTGCTAGTGGCTAAGCTCCTTATTTCAATGAAGAGCATAGCACTAGGGCTATTTCTTTCTATGGTAGAAAAACTCCATCTAACACAGCTAATGTCTCTTTTTCCTCCTTTCCCCATATGGAGCTATCATTTGGTTTTGATTTATTTTAAGTACAGATAAATACTCTGATCTGATTTGCAGATGGAAGTTTATTCTATCATACAGCAATATATAAAAATTTTACTTTCCCCCCCCCCCACCCCCCCCCCCGAAATCTGTTATCACATAAGACCTGAGACGCCTTGATTTCATTAGAAATGCAGTAGTTCAGGAAACCAAAGTACACACCGCAACCAACACATCCTTGTGTTTGTACAGACACAGAAGCAATCCTGAAAGAGCCACATGGACAAGCCGCCAGTCACTTGTCGAATAACAAGTGCAAAAAAAGGCTGTGTGATCTGTATGTAAGCACGGATCTGTAGCACTCCAGCAAAAGGCACGCTTGATTTTTCTTCCACTGGTGCATATACTGTAAAGGTGATTAAGATCATCTCGGATTCAGAATCTTAAAATGAATACCTGATTTTGAGTTTCGATGAAGACGTAAGTCAAGCAGAAGAAGAGTTCACCACTGAGAACCTTGGGTTGAGTCCCAGGAAGTTCGATAGCTGCTCAAAGCAAGAGCGGCTGAATCATCTTTTCTGCCTTGAGATGGGGTTTGTTGCTATCACCTATGCAGAGCACGGTACATCCCGGGCCTCCTCTTCGTAAACCAGACACTGTACACCAAGTGGTCAGAACTCAATAGTGTTGTATTCCCTGCTGCCACCTTATCTTTCTGTGAATATAAGGGCACAAGTAAGGGTAGCAGATTACAAGTGATAGGTTCCGCAGAAGTGTGTTTTAGGAACACGGCGTTTCCTGTGCTCACTGGGAATTGAAGCAGCATCCAGCTCGTAAGCAATATTGAAAACCTGAAACATGCAGACCACTGAAGTTCCCCACAAGTTCGGAGGCCATGCAGGAACTTACCTACCTCTCTCCTCCAAAGCAGTATCAGAAAATAGCCAGTAATAAGCCAATACTACCTCTCAGTGCTGAGACCGGCCATGTTTTAAGTGGCAAAACCAGCCACACTTAGTGGTCAGCACTTATCAAATCCTCAAAATGCATCCATGTGCTCCTTAACTGCACAGTACAGTTGTGAAGAGCAGTAAGGGGAGGGTATACCCTCTTCCTCAGTCCATCCCCCTCCAAAGGCAGGGCAGATGTTATTTGTCTGTCTTGTCATCTTATCTTTTACTGGACAAAAAGAATTTGGACTTATTTTCAGAGCTATTTCTGGCGTTTTTAAAAAAAAAAAAAAAAACACGAATGCCTCCTACATTTTCTTTACATTTCTTCTCCCACCAGACTTTTGAAATACCAACTGAGAAAGCCTCATGCCTACTTTGCAATTCACCACCAAAATTAAACTAATAACACCTCCTGCTGTCATCTGTCAGTTAGAATAAGATTTATAAGTGGCAGCAGAAATCACTTTCATAATGTTTGCTGGAATATGAATAGCCTGAACAGGCAGATCCCTCAAATTTACCGTTCATATCAAGTGAAACCTGTCATGAAAACTAGAAACTCATTTTTATAAGCTGTATTTGAAAGCCTCATAATTTAGAAATAAGAGACAAACTGGACGATACCACGTACTTGTCTTGAAACTAGATTTGGTGTGAGAAAGTATGACTGTTCCAAGATGGGTTAGTCTAATATTTTGCCTGTTGATTTCATTGTACATGTTACCTCCCAGAAATCCTCATTCTATACTGCTCATTATCATTGCTTCCATCTTCTGTATGCAACTGCCCTGTTTTAAAGAAGCTGGACACATTTTTAGTTTTTACACATGGATACAAACATCTGGGGGGCTTCACAAACAAAAAAATGTTTTCTTCCTTGTTTTTTACCACTCTGCTGTGCAATTAGTGAACATGACCTTTTCAACTATTTGAAGCCAAAGCTAGGGAAAAACTAACATTAGTAACAGTTATTTAAAAACTGAAGAAATCCAAATCTAAAGACAGGCCATTTTGATTTAATTAGTAATTCTTAATGCTTGTGAGAAATACCCATCCTCTACATAAATAGGTTCACTTTACTTTTTCAAACAGGGAACAGCATCACCTCATGTCTGCTGCCCTCCTTGTTCTTTAATCAGTTAACTTTGTAACAAGAAATAAAATTGACGCCTTCAAGAGAAAATTAAACAGGTTTCAATAAAAAAAAAAAATAAACCCACTTGAGACTGTTGCACGCACTATAGCAAGCCAGTAGGCAGAGCTAATCTTAGCTTTTCAGACACAATACTGCAACCCCTAGATTTTATCTGTTTTTTAATTAAAATACTCTACACAGAAAGATCATTATCTCCTGAACAGCAGCTTTTAACAAGTTTTATTATTATTCATTTTAAGACAAGTTGAGTATGCTAAAGAGTACAAATTTAAGAATATTATTGCAATTTTCTTGATCCTGTTTGAGGAAAGCAAGCATGCATTTCTATAACAAAATCTGCGATAGATTCAAGCAGTCTTTCCTTATTTCTCTCCTTATTTACATTTCAATGCCCTGGGCTAATCATGGCTGTTCATTATTCTGCATTAGATTAAATGTTGCTAACTGAAACCCGACTTCAACTCTGAGCAAAATGTGCATCCTTGTTTCACAAGTGTTATTTTCCCTTTAAAACAGAAGAGAACGTATATTAAAATAAACAGTTCAAACACTGAAAGGCATCACTGAGGTCACATTTCAGCGGTAAAGAATGCTCAGTGCCATTAATATTTAGTCTACCTTAATGGAAGAAATTTGAGTTAGAAGATACTTCAGGTTATCTTGTCCACCCTTATGTCAAGGGAAACTTGCTTGCTATGGCATGCTATTGACTGCTTTGCCAAGTCCATTTTTAACTTGTCAATTAATATTTGAGTTCCTAGCTCTAAAATCTTAAATGTTGGCAAAGTTAATTCTTCCAAAGCATCTGTTTTTGAGGTGGCTTCAGCAGACCCAACCTATGTTTCTTTCTTCTTAATATCTTCAGCTTATGACTGTCTCCAGTTTATCATACTCTTCTTTTCCAAATAAACTCAAACAGAAAAAAAAAAAAAGGTAATTACTAGACCTTCATGACTGAGCTGCAGGACATTTACAAGCCTCTCAGCTTCCTGCTAAGCTCCCACAACGTGGTTTAGAGGTTCTCAATTTTAACAGCTGACAGAAGTTCTCTATATTGCGGTCCATGAGAGAGTCACTTTCTAACCAAGATTTTAATGTTAGACTGCAGAGCATTTTAATCGGCAGGATCGCTCACAAATTATTAGCTGATTGTGTATTACACGAATGGGGATCCTTTGCTTGTATCATTACCTGTATGTAATGCAACTTTGTAAGAAACCAATACACAGTTTACCCAATGCAAATGCAACACTAGTCTGTTTTCTGCTTTAAGTTCCCAAGCACGTCTGCTTAATATGCAATAGTGAGTCACTGTATGTGTGCATACACACAATACAGCCACAATTCCCTTTAAATTTAGTTTTGACTTGCATCGTTTTAGTTACCCACACCATAAGTGGCATTTTCCTTTGAATGAACTGAAGTAGTAATGCTGCAATTCAGTACCAACATAGCAATATTGACTGGGAAAACCTGCAAGTGTCCATACACAGGATCCCCTGTTTTCTTCAGATAACCCAACCTGGGTGGGTTACCATAGTGAACCGAAAGAGCAGCAACACACTGAACGATCCAGCGATGCTGTTCCAGACCGAAAATATCACATTGAAGCGTACGAGGTTTTTTTCCCCTCACCGAATTCAGTGACCACTTTTTCCACTGACACCGAGAGAGTTTCCATTCATTATGCCATAAGTATTAAAGTCCTAGTACATTGGAAGCTACTCCTGACGAAAGAGCCAATAGTTTAAAGATACACAAGTTTACTTCTGTTGGAATTCACGATTTGTGGTGTTTGGAACAAATCCTTGAAAAGCTCCAACAAACAGGC
>VYZM01021311.1:267390-283510 GCA_013398915.1 Dromas ardeola | reverse complement strand
CATCTCTCTGCTGAGGAAAGGCTTAGACCTGGGGCAGTTCAGCCTGGAGAAAAGCAGACTGAGAGGGGAGCTCATCAACAGCTAAAGGGGGGGTGGCAAGAGGATGGGGCCAGACCCTTCTCAGTGGTGCCCAGGGACAGGACACGGGGCAACGGGCACAAACTGGAAAACAGGAAATTCTGTCTCAACATGAGGAAAAACTTCGTTCCTTTGAGGGTGGCAGAGCCCTGGCCCAGGCTGCCCAGAGAGGTGGTGGAGTCTCGGTCTCTGGAGACATTCAAACCCCGCCTGGACGTGTTCCTGTGCAACCTGCTCTGGGTGACCCTGCGCTGGCAGGGGGTTGGATGAGGTGGTCTCCAGAGGTCCCTGCCAATTCCCACCGTTCTGTGATTCTGTGATCACTGTGGCCTGAGGCCGCTTTCCAGCGTCCCCTGAGGCGTCCAGCCCAGGCCTGGCAGGGTGTTTTGTCCCTCCGGTGACTCCTTGTCAGAGCAGACCGTTAATACAGGTGTCAGATCCCTTATTTCCTGCCCAGAGGGTTCAGGAACAGGGCTTGAGTTGGAACTGAATCGTTACTCAGCTGCCTGCAGCCCCCGGGGGGCTACACGTTTCAGGTGAAGCAGCCCAGGGTTACTCGGTAAGGCCTTGGTTTGGGTCGCAAGCCATGTATGAGCCAAGAGCCTCCACCCATCGTTCTGCTCCTCGCAGGATCAAAGGTGGGTGGCTTTCTGCAAGTCTGGGTGATAAATGGTTCCTCGCCTTGTTTCTGTCCACAGTGGCGGCTTCCCACACCCACCATCATCCCTTCAGCAGGATTGTCTGTGGCTGTAAAAAGGTTTTGCTGACAACGACACTATTTTCTGAGGGAATGTGTACTATGTGTTTGACAATTAATAAATGGTATAATTAACATTCTAGTCTTTGGCCAAAAATCCCAGCTCATTACTTAGCGGCACTGTCAGGCAGATCGTGTCTCTGGTGGTGCAGCCTCCCCCCCCCCAACTCCTTCAGGCCACTCGGTGCTTGGTGTGACGTCCCTCCCAACCTGGGCCACAGAACAATACCACGGACCAGAGCGTAACATCGTGGGCTGATGTGAAAGAATGAAAATGTAGAGAGCAACAGAGCAGAACACAATAGCGTGCCTGGTCCTCATGGCTCCTACCGTTTGAAGATAATAACTATAATCGATCACTCCTGACAACATATGGATCGTGGCCACTGAGGGGGGGATACCAGAACCCCAAGACCCAGCAAGCTCTGGGCTTATGTAACCGGTGGAAAGTTACGGAATATTTCATTGTCCGAGCTGGGCCAGAGTGGAAAAGTACCCGATGGAAGTCAGTTATCTTGGATCCTGTAAGTAATGATTCTAGTAAAGACCCTTTGAGCTCTTCTGGATGGCTGCGGGCTGTGGCCAGTATGTCCCCTGAGCTGGGACACTGCTTGGGCTGACACCTCCAGACCAGGGCAAGAGAATCCTTCTCCAGCCTCAACTGCCGCCCACCAATGCATTGTGAGTATTTACCCTGAATTCGAGTAAGGGAAATTCTAACTGTAGGCTAGTCTCTCCATCTATCTGTGTGTGGTATGTATGTACATTAGCTTTATGGATGTCCGTGCACGTGTAGGACTTAAAGTTGCCCACTGTTAAGAAATTCCTGATTTTAGCAATCAGAGACCTGTGTGTATGTGTGTGCACGCACTTATATTTTGCTCATATGTATTAATTTGAGATCCCAAATGCATACATATTTGGGATACCTTATAGTAAGTCAGTGTGACTCTTGCCATCTTCAAATCTGGAACTGAGACACTGTTCAATTACTTTGCTTGCTCACTTTGTAAACGTCTAAACCGGTTAATGATTAAGTGCTGCCAAAATTCAACCTCTCAATCTCCCATGCATCATTAATAAATTTTGAATCACTGCTAAATCGTAACCGTGCCAAGTATTTCCATCTGCGACAGTCTCCCATAGAGCTAAGTTTAGAAGTTGCATGATTATCCCTGCAGAAATTGGCCCTGCTATCCGTAAGGCTAATTCACGTTTCCGACTGGCTTTTTATGTCTGTTATTTTCTTCACCTCTAATTGATAAAAGCCAAACATATACTGTTTACAGCATTTTTGAATGCTTGTATTTAAACAGAAAACACCTCCCGTTTCATTTTGGAACTGCACAGCTGTAAAAAGTCTCAATGGTGGGAAATGAAATGGAGAAAATCAAAGTTTAACCTCAAAATCATCCTTGAGCCTGGCCGGGGTCTGTGTCAGGGACTGTGTAGGACCCCAGAGTCAGGACTGAACCATCTGAAAGCCAGAAAACCTGTATTACCGTAACAGTCTTCTGGTGTGGAAAAGCTTATTTTAGGGGTTTATTTTTGTACTTTATCCCTGCTAAACACATTTTAAATTACTTCTTTAAACTTCTTTGCACAAAGCGTTAAAGTTAGGAGACTTTATTCCTCAATTACAATCCAGACAGAAAGCAGGTTATACAACGCCAGCGCACAGTTTTATTACAATGAAGACAGAAGTTAACGAGTGACAATTACTACAGTTTCTTGTATGCTTTAGCAGATCCAACAAGCCAGCCGAGGATCAAAGGTTGCACAGAGAGACCCAAGTAAAGGTGGCAGAGGTGACAGATGAGGCACGGTGACACATCCCCTGCGGTCAGTGGGAATGATCCAGCTGGCGCTTCCCTCCCGTCCTCAGGGCAGAGCCTGACAGGCACCCCCAGCTGCAGGTGAGCACCCGGGTCCCATCCTGAGCCCCACCGAGCATCTGACACAGAAAACTCACTGAAGATGGCAGTGAGAGGCTCAAATAGCTCATTAGCAATACATTTCATTTTCACCAATAGCCGTTTTCTTCAGCTTTACAATTAAGAAAATAGTAACTCGCCAGAAACGGGCTCTCCTGCCTTCCAGCTTCATCCCTGTTTGAGTCTTCCGCAGACTGTCACTCTTTGGGTTTCGTCAGAAATCCCTGTTCGAGCCTGAGAAAGGTACTGGCAGAGGACAGAAATCCTCCCTGCAAATGCTTCATCAGCTGAAGCAACCTCCTTTTCTCATTTTTATTATGCTCAGACACCATAAGGCCTTACAACACCACCACATACTTTTCAGAAGGGCATTCCACTCTTGTGAAAGATTTCTTCTTTTTTGAATCTGCTGCTAAATATACTAAAATGTGACACTAGCGTGAGATCAATGGTATAAGAAAGAAAAATGAGACTGATTAAAACAAGGTATTTAAAAAAAGACAACCCTTTTTCTTATTTAAAAAAGGAAAACTAGATTTTAAGATACTACAAAGTTCAAAAGTACAAAAATATTTACCTCTTAGAAATACCCAAGCCTATGATCACATAAAATAAGTATCAACTTAATATAAAAATCCTCATAAAAATACGGCCACCTATATTTAACCAAGTCCTCAAACCCGTCCTACGCTGATACCAAGGCTTTGTTGAGAAATTTAGTTATGTCTGAGCAGCTATTCTATAGATTAACTTTGTAATAAGAAAGAACAAGATTAAATAGTTAGAGAAATTCCAGCTTGGGAGGGGATGAGAACGTCAGGGGTCGCAGGATAATGGTTGCCTCATGCCACATTACATTTATGGCAAAAGTGTAACTGCAGCAAATTATATATGAAAGGAAATAGTATTTCCGCATCCCAAAGAGCAGCTTGATATAATTGCACAAGTTCCTTGCATTTAAAGGTTATAAAGCGTTATCTTTGTGCTTGAACTTCCAGGGAGAGCCTCATTCCTCTGCCAAGTGCCAGCACAAGACAACTTGCCGTGAACTCTCACATTAGAGATGAGACAGTGTGCTTTTGGTGGCCCTTACAGAAGGTGAATCATGGCTAATAGTTATTTATAGAGGATAAAAATCAGTCTACCAGGTCTGATAGACTTTACGTGGCCAAGAAGTGCACATACAGCCAATAAATAGAAAAATAAAAGGTATTATACTTTTTTCAAACTATGTAGTGTTCACAAAACAGTAGTAGCACAAGTCTAAGCTCTACATTTGAGTTTTCATCCAATCTAGCTTTGCTGAACTTTTAAAAAAATGCATTCATAACCTGTAGGATTTGAAAAACAAAACACTGGCTTTGTTGGTGGTTTTTTTTTTGTTTTGAAAAAACTGTGGTCCCAAGTTAGCCCTTTGGCATCTGTAATGACTGCAAGTGAACGTCTCCAGTACAGAACATGAGCTTTTTGCTCATCAAATCCCCTTTAAATTTGTAAATGTAAATTCGTACAAAGGTTTCGCAGAGGCTTCTGAAACTGCAATGAGTTTTCTCTGAAGGTACAAAACAATGCGATATATAGTCAAAGGAGAAATGACATGCTTTGGGGAAAAAAAAAAAAAAAAACAAAAAACAAAAGATCTGAAAAACTGCTTATGCCAACGTACCATGAAAAACCTGAAAGCTAAAACGGCATGGCACGTTTGGATAGGATCACTGGCTTGCGAAAGCCCGTGTATCTTTTGAAAGCGGGCACGGCCCATCAGGTCAGCAAGCTGTGGTCATTTCTGCGTTAAAGGCTTCCCCTGTCCCCAAAGCCACGGAACATTTATGAAGCCCAGGGATGTCAGCGGGCTCAGGCTTTATGAAAAAGCAGCAGCTATTACAGGGACAAGTGGATCAGAGGTGGATCAGAAGTGGATCCCAGGTCCTGAGAAAAGCAAGCCACATCGAAAGATACTCCGATGTCTTGTTTAAAAAACATGTCCTTACAGTGAAACCTACGTCTGCTTTGCTACAGCTAAATTCTGATCCCACTTGGTCCGTTGGGCTTTGGGCACAGATTTCAAAGGAGGCCGGGATCTTTCCTTTAGGGGCACGTGCTGAGATTTTCAAAGACAGACACCCAGCTCCCCTTCATCCAGTCAAAACGCACAGTGCGAAAAAACACCAGCATTACGTTTTCTATTTGTTTTGTTCGTCAAGCAGCTTTCATTGAGAACCTGACTGACTGGAGTCATTCTGGATTATTCCTAAGGCTCATTTCTAGCTTACTCCTCGAATCAATCGCCTCTAACACAGGCAGGCCCCCATTTCTCAACAGGGACTGTATCTGCTGACAAACCCCAGGTATGAGGACAGTGAATTACAGACCTACGGGAGCAGACAGCATCTGTTCAGTAAACTATGTATTTGGGTACAGTAGCACAGGGGATAATATCTATGGTGCAGTAGCATTGACTGTTGGGTTTTGTTTGGTTTCCTCTGTCAGAAAATGCATTTTCAGAAGATCTTGTTCTTCTTCCAGCCCCTCTGAGAGCGTGCATCTTTCTTCACAAGGGTGTTACCAGAATTTTAGGACTCTCCTTCGAATTCCTAATGCCAGTGGTTTGTTGCCCATTTCTGAAACTGAAAGCAAGTAAAAAAAACTGAGAAGCAGGGGAACATTTTGCAGGGTGACACTTCCCCCTCCTAATCGGCACTGCTAAAATAACCAGGTTACTCACTACTAATATACTATAACTACTATAATATATATATTTATATATATTATATAACTATATATAACTATATAACTATATATATATATAAAACTATAATAATACTATAACTACTAATACAAACATCAGAAAAAGCAAGTGCTCTGTAAAGTCTGCCTTCCCAGCAGGCAGAAGCAGTGCAGCAAACAACACTTGGAACTTGAACGCAATTCAGTGACTGTAATTCAGTGACTTCAGTCTGTTTATGCAAGAAGCCTGCAAAGGGAATCTGGTTTGACTCTAGGATTTCTAGCTACAGTTTGTCCACTGCAAAGTCGAAAAGCCATAGGTCAGACATATGAGAAGCCCCTAATTGTGATAAAGAACAGCATGCCCTTCTCAAGGAACCTGGCCTAAGAATTATTCTTATTCTGGAAGCATAATGACAGCTCCTTATACCGACCAGGGATTAGATACAGGCATCTTATATTATTGCTTATAAGGGCACGTTCTGTTCAGTACAAATTCTCGGTAAGCTGGATGGCAGCTGTGCAGCTGCACTTTAGCTAATTCAGTTTCCCTCTGCTGCTCCCAAGAGTTTTCTTCCCACGACAGTAACTCGCGAACGCCGGCCATCTCCTCTGTACCAGCACTACAACGTACCCGCACAGATTTCAGTGGTGATGTTTGCTCAGGGTACCCTAAATAGCAACGGTGGGGGGCCAAGAGAATTGTCGTTGCTTACAGCTAACCCAAATAAACCAAGAGAAAAGCTGTTCTGGCATGACTCTACCCTCCCAAATGAAAGAGGCCAGAATACTGAAATCCTGTGTTTAATTTGGAGTAGTACCTAATGAACTTGAACTGAAAGAGACAAGTGTTTTGTAATGTAAACCATCCTACTAAATGATTAGTTTAAATGAAGAGTTAAGGAGAGTGAGCGATTTAAAAGGATGGAAAGTGTTGGGAGATATGAAGCAACAGCCTCAAGGTGATGTGAAGGTCAGCCTTGCTTTGAGAGCACCCACTTTCACGCACCTCAGCTCTCAGGTTCAGAGATTCTGCAGAAACTGCGTAATGTCAACGTCTGTCAAATTAACAACCAAAAAAAAAAATCTAATGGGGACTTTGAAAGCTTTGATGTTTTGCAGCGGATCTGATGAAACATGTTTACTGATTGTGAAAAGGGACTATGTAGAAAGAGGTCCTGAATTCTCCTGAAGCCTGGGATGAGCGAAAGCCACCTTACCATTTCACCTTCAGCATTTGCTCAAAGCTCTCGGGCAGGGGACTGCCGTAGCTCTCCGGGAGGAACAGGGTAAGGATCCCGATCAGCACAGTCAGGCTTCCCATCAGGATGTATGGTAGGAATCTGTCATAGGCACCTGGCAGAACACAGGACACGACAACAGTACTTAATGTCCACAAGCAACAAACCCAAGTGTAAAATTTATATTCCAGACATTGCTGTAATGCGGAATTAATTTGGAATAATTAGCTGAAATCTTCATAAATATCAAAGGTGAATCCCAAAGTGAGTTATGTCTGTTATCTGCCAGCAAACAAAGGGATTTTTCAGTTTCAAAACTACAACGTGCGCTCTAGGATGCTGAACGCCTATCATCAGTTTCACACCGTCCCGCGCGTTTGTGTAGCAGCTAAACAGGTTTTTTGTACATTTTCAACTGGGACAGCCAACATCTTTGCAAGGTAACAGCTCTGCTGGGGTCACTGCTGGAGTCTTCTGCGCTACACTGTCAACAGGAACCAAATCCTCCCTTAAATAATTCAATGTGAGGGAACAGAAGTGCTCATAAGCAACCAAGCACTCATCAGCTGCCTGGGACTGCGCATCCTGCTGGGCTTGTGCAAAAGAAGGGAAGAGACTGGTGGCAGCTGAACTGGCCAATTTCAGACTAATAGGCCATTAATGGAGGAATCCTTAAATACCTTCGTTACTGCATGGGGAGGAAGCATCAGGCCTCCCGTGACAGACAAGAGGTTCTGACCTTGGTCTACTCAGAATATTATTTTGGACTGGAAGGCAGCGGCCCCTGCCAGCAGCCTGAAGCTAGTGCACAAGTGTTTGGGCAGGATGCAAGATCTTCAAAAGTCACAATAGCACAGCAATGAAAAGGTCTTTCAGGAAAGGGATTAGCTAGGATTTTAAGTATTTAAGGTAGAGAAAATACCAAACTGGACCTGACAGCTTTATTTTTTAGCTGGGATAGAGCAGCATGCTTTATAATGTATGGAATAAGCTAGGATTAAAGTGAAGCCCTCTGGGTATTTCACATAGAGCCAAAGTTTGTGATTTGATCTCTTCTGTGTTGATGAGCTGGATGAACCGCAAGGTCCTAATTTAGCTGTAGCAAATACCAGCAGCTGACGAGTTTCTCCTAAAACCTCCTAAAGTTTAGGAAACTATTCTGATGACTGGAACAAGATTTTTTTTTTAAAGGCTGAGCCTACGGAAACCTGGGAGAAAAATCCCAAGAACCAACAGTAAAAACTTTATCCTGTCTACATCTCTCTCACCTGTGCTGCAACGGAGACTGAAGACCCGAAGGAGCATCACAGTCCTGCTGTCCCTTTTACTTTACATTTGCACTGCACAAGTATGAAATAAAGACAATGTATTTTCATCATTTTTGGTACAGTGTGTCAGTGTCACACTGGAATGTAGAGGTGAGCTACAGCTAGTAGTCTCCTCCCCCCTTTCCTGGCATGGTGGACCAGCATTAACCCCTTAGCCGTACACCAGTGATGCTCCACCAGAGTCAGCAGTCATCCTCATTTCTTATCAAAGGTCTCAGCAGGAAGCAAAACTCGTTAGGCGCAGGGGAGAGCTGAGACCGGTCCAGTGACGGTAGAAGGAAATAAATCATGTGTGAGCGAAAGAAACAGGAGATTGAGCACCCCGGACTGAGCATCTGGTATTTGCAGATACTTCCACCCTTAATCCCCTAATCTCTGTCACCCTTTCCTGTCTGCAACATGAGGATCACTTCCGTGAACTTTAAACAAAACAAAACAAAACAAAACAAAAAAAAGATTTCTCAGTTAATATTTGTGCAGCATTCAGAATGTGATGGTAATGAGTGTCAAAAAAAAGCCTACGAGGAAATCAGTAATTCTGCTTACAGACCAAGGTGTGAACAACAAGAAAAAGCAAAATGAGTGCTGAGGTGCCTGGCTTAGTAACTCAAAAAAAATCACTTCATGAAGGTCACAATTAAACCCACTCTTGTGCTGCTTAATCTGCATATTTTCCATGGATTGCTCTGGAAAGCACAGATTCAGAGGATGTTTGGATTCCCACCTGGTTCCTGACATACCCACCTTGGGATGTGCATGAAGAGTACAATGCAATGGATTTCCTACTGCTAGATTTCCTTACTTGCAAGATCACTTCTTGTCAGGCTTTCCTGGGAAACTAACTGGCCTCCCAGGGGTACCACCCGTTGCCAAGATGTGACCAGTTATCATCCCAACCGCTCCACTTGCATGGTTTATAAACACCAACACTATCTTGGAGCAGCTCTGCCCCACTCCGGTGCCGTATGAATGGTCCCTACCCTCAATGAAGGGCAAAAGAGCCTGATTCTTCTGTGAAACCCAGAGCTCCGCTTCATTTTTACAGCGTATGACAAAGAACTCAGACCCAAGGTGAGAGAAGGGACTTAAAAGACGACGAGTGACAGGATTTAAAGCTGAACCCGCACTGCAGAACCTCTGATAACGTCTCCATGCAGTTGTGTAGCGCAAAGCAAGAAAGGCAAGCTGTCTCACCCAGGTACACAAAGTAGGGAGCAAGGATGCTGCCCAGCCTGGACGCCGTGGACGTGGCTCCGACTGCCATGTTCCGCACTAGCGTTGGGTATAGCTCCACATTGTAGACATAAAGCATCGAAAACGCAGCTGTGATGCCGAATTTTCCAAGCATCACAAGACCAACCGACAGGACGTTAAAATCTGGAGGAGAAAAAAAAATAAAATCAAGGTGAATAAACAACACCCTGCGCTTATTACTTGTATTTCTTTTACATCCCAAAGAACATATCACTGTTTTTTTCCTAGTTGGGTATTGCTTTGGTTTTGTTTTTTTAATTATACAATGTATTAGCCCCATCCCTAGATGACTTGGCTCCGAACTTCCCACTGAGCATAACGTCGATGCTGAGGTTATTTTGTACCTTTCAGATTTTGGTTGTCTCCCAGCAAAACACCGTTCTTGAAAGGGAACAAAATTCTGGATTACACAGCAACAAAGCACAAGCTCAAATCCACCCCCTTCTCACAAAATCCCACAGAGATCTATACACAGTGAAATCTGGAAGACTTGCAGGGTTTTTTAGCCTCTATGCACACCCAGCTAAATCACAGTACACTTCTGGCTCTCATTTTACAAGCTGGTTCCCCTGGACTATAAAAAGGTCAGTAATTTGACACAATAAATGAGAGCCGTGTGTGACTCAGCATATGCGTATTAAAAGAAAAAAAATCATGCCTGTAAGTGGTCAGCATAAACTTGACCTCAAATTCTAAATTTGATCATGGTTTCCAGTAATTTTACAGAACTACTAGATAGTATTGTAAGTATATAAAACGTTAGAAATATTTTAAGTCATGTATTGCATTTTGTACCTGCAGGAACCAGCTGAATGAAGAGCACAACGCCTCCCCCTAAAAACAAGGTGCCAGATACGGAGTAGCGCCGAGGCAAGGAGCGGAGGAGAAGCCAGGCAATCACATACGCTGGAACTTCAGTAACGGCCGAGAGGAAACAGTTGACGTAGGCATTTCCATGCCAGTTTGGAGTGCTGAGGGACAGGCCGAAGTAACCGATGGACGTGAAAAACCTGAGAAAAGCAATAAAACCAAATGATTCCAGAAACACGAGTCTCTGAACGCTTCCAGTGTTGCCTCAGATGTTGTTACAAAAATAGGATGTCGCAACGCATCGCCACAGGCATCGTGGCTTAAGAAAAATCTCAGTGGCAACCCCATCTTTCTAATTCTGTCATCCCTTCCAGGGATCATATCCACTTGAAGGCTTGAAGAGACCTCTGATTTTTCTGTCCTTCCTGCATACACTATATCAAGTAAAAGGCTTTGTGGAAGACGTTCACAAAGGCTTTTCACTGCAATGGACTCCTTAACGGCACAATGAAATAACTCTCGAGAGCTTCCCACGCCAACTACGTTCCTACTTGTAGTCAACTCCAGTGACAGGATCTCCCACCCTCAGCAGTTCCGTTACATCTTATTTAATCTTCACGAGAGAGCTGGATGTTTGGGTTTCAAAGCTCAAGAGTGCCCTACTATGGCATGCCAAGTGTGCTAGCCAGTTCCTTTCTGGGGGAAATATGTACAGAAAAGGGTCCTGGTTTGTCTATATGGTATTATTGGGTCCTCATTCCTCGCGGCTGCCCAGGCGGGGACCAGGATCTCACCGAGGTGGGCACTGCACAGAAACACAACAAAACCGCTGGCCACGGGTCTGGTTCTTGTTACGTTACTGAGTTGCTGCCCCTGATTCAAGAAGGACATTTCTCTTCAAATAGAGATTACAGAGATGGGAGCTTCTTTAAAAAACAAACCCAAGAAGCAAAAGAATTTAAAATACACAGGTTGTTACATGTAGTTTCCTAACTATTTTACATCTGAGTCGAGGCTCCATACTCATGTATTAATGCAGTGCGGGTGCAAGGACACTGAGGGCCATGTACTGGCCAAGGACCGTGTGTCGATGGGCTCCGAGGCCGAGACTTATTATCTAAACCTGTAGCATGTGCCCTCAAATCAGAAATTGTTCTATTGCCTGGGTACTTTAGGAATACACATTTCCTTACCACAAAAGTAATGACATAATAGTAATAGTTGCAATGTTTCGGGTTCGAAATAGGTCCAGAAGGATAGCCTTCTGCTGCTGCTGAGGCTTCGAATCCTGCATCTGAAGGAAAAAGGAAAACAAAACCAAAAAAATTCCCACACACCTAAGAGCAAAACAACCTCTGCGCACCCACGAGTTTGGGCAGTTAGGAAGTTACCACTATATCAGGGGACAACCGGTCAGCCCAAGGGCCAGTGCTGCAACCAGCGAGGGCAGTCCTTAGGTAGAGCGTGTCTCTGCACCCAGCTGAACTCCGCGGTAGTTTCCAGTTTTTTGTTAAAAAAAAAAAGGTACCACTGAGACCCTGCAGCACGCTGACTAATTAAAAAGGAGTATCAGCTGACAAGAAAAGACGTATTAACACTTCCTTAAGGATCCAACACAGTACTTCCAGGAGTAACCTCATTACCAAAGGCATTTTTCTGTGCACTGTCCACTCAGCTCTCTTCTCTTCAACCTTCACAACTGATGTGAAATAAATGCAGAAAATCACCCAGTTTTGCTGCCTGCCTGCCGGTGCCCTGCCAGGGCGGGGGACGGATGCCAGAGCTCGGCGTGGCGTCCAGGACGTATCACGGGAGCATCCACCACCCCGGATCGGAGACGGAGGATCAGTTTGAACTTGAAGCAGGAATCTTCTGGGTGGCATGAGGGTGGCCCTCTGCCTGCACGGAGAGCCCTCGCCAGGGCAAAGCCCACGCTTGTGGCCAGGCTTCCCCCAAAGCCCAAAGAGCGAACCACCCTGGCCCTCCCTATGGGGCTACCCGGGAGATTTCCTTTCCTAGGAAAAGAGGATGGTTTCCGAGGAATGTCTTTCTAGCAATGTTTGAAAAATACTTCCAAGGGAGGGCTTAACGTGCAAACATTATCCTCAGGCTTTTGTGGACAGACGCTTTGGCACACAAGATTCCCACGAAGTAAAGGACAGCTGAGCTGCCGCTTGGTCTCAAAAATACGCAGGAGTGATGAAAAGCAAAACTCACGCACTGGAGCCTGAAAAAGTCATGGTCAGTATGAAAGACATTTGAACTCTGGCTGGGAATTAAGGAAAGTGCTTTCCCATGGTTTCTGTAGGATGAGCTTCCCGTAGCTGGAACATGCACTTAAATTTACATTATAACATACATTTGGAAAAGAGATCTTCAGCAGCTCAGCCAAAATGCAAGCATGACATTCAAGAGATGGATCCTGCCCACAGGAGGTGTAGCACCAGCATCTTTCTCCTGCAGGTACTGCAAAGGAGCACGTGGTGCTTTGCTTTCTGCTCTGTCAGGAGACATCAGGAGGCACAAAACGCAGGTGCTGGTATAACGCAGTAAAGTCAGACCTGACATACAGACACGCGGTCGTCGCTGACGCAAGGCTGGAAGCGTTGCTGGTTTCTTTGCACAAGAAAAATGTTTGTGCCTCTTCAGCAGGAGCTCTGGCCAGGGCAGAGCCGCTACAGGGGGAGATGAGCACAAGAACCAGCCGTTCCCGCTGCGGCCATGCTGCTCCCCGGCTTGCTTGAGGTGCTGGCTTTGTGCTAGGCTTTCTCCTTTTAACCAATAAGCACGAAATACAAGAAAAAAAACCAGGCCTGAAGAAGAACTTAATTAATGTTCTTCACTGCCTTCGCTGCTGTCGTGGTTTTCAAGTGCCCTTGTAGCACTTGGGTGCTTTGCCTGGTTTGTGCAACCTGAGGAGTCCCTCGGGCTCCACGCAGCCCCGGCACACATGGGTGCCGATTTAGGGTCCCCTACACAGCCCCCCCGTGAAGGGCTGCTCTTAAACTGCAAATCGCTAATTCCACACCGGGCTGAAATGGGGACAAACACGTCTTCCTCGGGTCTTCTCAGTGCCAGGAGGATGGAGCAATATGGGTCACCCTTGCTCTGAAAACCACAACCAACCACTGCCAAGGAAGAGAATTTTACTGTAAAAACCAAAAAAATAAAAAACCCTCTCTGGCTTCTCCTTTTGAACTCGCCAACCCTGCACTTACCTCACGCCAACAGTCACTGCCAGCCTCTAAGAGCTGCTGGTGCCAACCATTTCCCTGCTGGCATTTCCCAACAAGTCAACTGGCCACAGGGGTAAATGGCTGGCAAGGTGAAGTACCAGGATGCATGACACATACCTCCACGGTGTCGAAAAGCTCATCTGGGGCTGGAACGCCATTTATTTTTGCCGCCTTTCGGATAATAACTTCTGCCTCCTTATATCTTCCCTGGGAGATCAGCCACCGAGGGGATTCAGGAATGACCCTGCAATAAGTTTCAGAATAAATGACTCAACGCTTTCACAAAAGTAAAAAGTTATTAAAAACACATGTATCATTTTTATGAGTTACGCTCTCATCTCCCAGATTGCTTGCAGCAAGAGACAGTCAGCACAGAAGCATGTGGGCAATGTAATTCATGGATTTGTCCCACTGGGATCAGTGGGAAAATTCAAATATATGGGACATGTTTATTCTTGTGCAGAAGGAGATGCACGCTTGGGTCCTTGTCCTGGGTGGTTGGTTTTTAAGGAATAATTGATGTGCACCAGAAAAAACCCAGATGTCACCAGATAGACAGCAAAGACGGGGGTAGCTTAGCCAGTGTTGAGCAAAAATATTCTTAGGAAACTGCATACAATACGGAAACGCTTTAAATATGCACAGGGTATATTTAAAGGCTCTGTGTCATAGGCATCTTATATACAAACCTCACAAGTTTACCACAACTCTGAGGCAGGCTCTCCCGGGCAGAGGACAGTGGCAGTGTCCCCTTGCGGAGCTGATGACATTTTCTAATCAATTCCAGGCACGTGTTGAGTGAATTAACACCAAAGACAGGACAGAAAATCTCACCTTTCCTTAACTAAATCCTTTGAGCTTAACAGTTGCTACCTTCCTTCCTTTAGCCAGCAGCACTTTTTCCTCTCCTCGGAAAAAAGCAGGTCAGACACTCTTTGTCTGATGAACTCCCTAAAGGACTGAGCCAAAGCCGTGTCAACGGTTTCAACCATCAGACGATTCATAACAGATCGTTCAAGCACTAACATGATTTCTTTGAGGTGAGTTGTCTCCTCTGCTCCCCTTGGTGGGCAAGCTGAGGAACACAAGACTACAGAGGCGATGCTGGGAACCTTCTGGAGAACTTGGAAGAGGAATGAATAAAAGAGCAACTACGGCATGGAGCAGTGGGATGTGCAAGTCCCATCGCCCATGGAAGCAGTGGGTCCGGATGCCCAAACACCAGCTAATACCAACCTGCCTCGGCAGAGCTTTGCCAGTGCACCTTGTTCCCCATCTACCACCACACTGGTCCCAGAATGGAAGTGCCACCCATGGAAATTTTTGGCATGCTTTGCAATGTATGCTCTTAAAAAGCATGAAAATTCCCAGCAAATACATTTCAAAGCAGGACTCTGAAGCCATGCCTCAGGGACAAATTTCACCCGCCTCATAGTGCCTGTTCCGTAGCTGGTATCCGAGAGGCTTCCACTCAAAGCCACCCTCCCCAAAAAACACCTGCTTGATGCAGAGAGAAATGCCGCCATGTTGAAGGAGTCTGAAACACTTCAAGTTAAATAAGCAAATTGACCTTTAAAAAGAATCAGACTATCTTTAAAAGCAGATGATAGCAGAGGTGGAGCTGAAAACCATTTTAAAGGTTTGGTTTGGTCTGGTTTGAAGACTAAGATAAAAAAACCCCGAACAAACCAAAGCCATCAGCAGAGACTTCTGACAAGACTGAGATCTGCAGGAGCTCTTTTAGACTATAGAAAAGTGGGTCTACATCACTTAACTGTTATAAAGACAATAACTTCTTACTTAGAGGTATAACTCTTTCAAGATAACAGGAAGAAAGGAGTTCCCCAGATGTGACTAATATGAAAGGAAGGAATTCTTTTTGGTGTAAATTATCCTTATTTTAAGAGTGTGAGTGATACCTTGCCTTTCCCTTCCTATTTTCTAAACATCTGCCTCTTCAGAAAACAACAGATGACCAAGGCAGCAACAGAAGGAGGATATCTGCCCTTCTTCAATGCTTCTATCCAGCTGAAAAGAGCAGGGGTTTTCCTAGACTGTTTTTCATTCCCCCAGGGCTAAGCACCCATGGCAAGGGAGGGTGAACCGACGTGGCCACCAGCGGGTTAGAGCAGGGGTGGGTGAGTGCAACGGAAAGACGAAAGAAAACGTGGACTCAGCCACAAGGAAGACAGCGTGGGATGGCTGAGAGGAGCATGGTGAGGAAGAGCCAACCTTTGGCTTAGCCAGAGTTACTATGGGCCGAAGGAAGCTCCCAAATCAAAGTCCTGCTCCAGCAGCCAAAGCAAAGCCTGGGAGGACACACGGCTCCCGGCACGCAGAGCCCATGGGACAGGGCTGACCCGGTGAGCCCTGCTGGCAAACGCCTCCGCTTAACGACATGTAGTGCAATGAACTGCTTAACGACATCGAGTGCCATAAACTGCCAGCTGCTGCATGCTGAGTGACCGGGCTCAGCCTATCACTGAGATTACAGTACCCATCAGCAGGTCAATCCGCGTTAAAAAAATCACTTCAGGAAAAAGGGAAGGAAGAAAGTTACAACAAATCACCCAGCAGTACTACAGGGGTAAAACTAGAGGTGATTAGCGGCGTCCAGAGTTAGGAGTCAAACACAGAATTCCCAAGCAGCTCTGGAAAGCCAGTGAAAAAGCGGCTTCAAGCACAGGGCCAGCACCAGCGAGGCTCTGCAGGTCCTTAATTTGACTTAAAACAGTCAAAAAATCCCCAAACACCC
>VYZM01021311.1:256539-267366 GCA_013398915.1 Dromas ardeola | reverse complement strand
AGGAGAAACGGCCCCCCCCCCGCCCCCCAGCACCCGGAGAGGGGAGGTGGGGAGCGTGGCCTCGCGGCGCGGGGGGCACTCACCACCAGAGCGGGATGCAGAACAGCCCCGGGACAGTGAGCGCCAGCAGCAGCATCCGCCAGTCTCTGATGAAGTAAGCAAACAGGGGCAGCAACATGTAGCCAATTGCAAAAAATATGCAAACTCCTAACGTAGAGAATATAATACGAACTGATTTGCCAAGAATTTCTGTTCCTGTTTAAAACAAGGGAGGTTGGATTAGCATTTTAACTCTTTCTATTCAATCACGACTAAATACTTTACTGCATTCACAAAAAAATAAGCTAAACAATCTTAGAAAAGAACAGTTTCTTTTGTAATACTTAAAGGGACACTGCCAAGGAGTAATGGTCCAGGAGATGATGATCATCACAGTGATATGAATCTGGTGGGAGATTCCTCCAGATTTCTGTTGTGCATCAACCCTGGAGCTGCCATTGAAGCACCGTGAGACCAGCACCGTTGGGGCTCTTCCAGTGCCCCACCAGTCCAGCAGAGTCTCATACAAAACCGTTTTCAAGGCTAAATATAACTGTAACAGCAACATCTAGTTTCTCTGTTATTACCACCAGTATTTGCTCACGGATCTAGCAGAGGGACCCGCGGCTCAGTGAGTTCTTCTCTAATGCAAAAGTTGGCAAAGTAAAAGAGAAACAGCTGACAGTGGCCTTTTAATGAAATTGTCTTCACGTCTGCTGGGAGTTTAAGTGTGCTGGGAACAAAAAACGAAGGGAACGGTGTGGAAGCACACAGTGAATGGTGAACCCTCTGTGGTTTGCTCCAAGGACACCGGGATGAAGGACTCCCGGTCCCGGCTGATGAAGCGCCCAGCCCAGCTCCCACCCACGGTCAGAGGCACGACGGTACCGGCAGTACCATGGGGATGGGACCGAGCCTGCTGGTCACCTACTGCAAACAGGCTGAGCTCGGGGTACAAGAGTTTATGTCACCTTTTTTGTCCCCTGTTTCAGCCTAGGAACGTGCACCCGGACAGTTAAAGCAGCTCAGCCGATGGGCAGTGACTGGAATGTATGCTTAAAGCCCAAATATTGCTTGTCATCGCAGAACTTCCCCATGAGTCCCGTACGTTCCAGCTGCATTGAAGAGCTCATAAGGTCCCCTCCTCATGGGAAGGACGGAGCAGAGAGGATTTCAGTTATTCCCATTAGCCTTATTTCCAAAACACTGAGCCCCGAAACACTGAGCCCCAGGACTGTGCACTAACCCCATGCAAACTATTGATGAACTGAAAGAGTTGTGAGGAACTGAAGGCGCTTCATTCCTCCCAGGTCCTTTTTCCTGCCTGGCAAATCTGCTCCTGTCCCAGGCAGCGGTCTGTGGGGTGGCAGAGGGTGCCCGGGCTGCTGTGCTGACCCGCGGTCCCGGGACCAGTGACCACAGAGTCACCTGTGGTACCGCATCGACCCATCCGGCACAGAAAAGCTGCTGGGGTTATTGGGGACCTTCAGATGTGGGAGCCATTTCTGTTTGCTTTGATTAATGCATTGTCCGAGACAGATAAGGGCAGGCACGGGGAACGGGCGGCAGACAGACTTCCAGGAGCCTTCCCGACATGCCTGGCTGGGACACAGCCTGCTCCCCCCTTAACCCACTGGGATTTCAGGTGCTGAGCGCTTCTGGAGGAGAGCAGCTCTGCAGATGGCAGACTGACACGGGTGCTTTGGGACAAAAGGACATGAATTTACAGCGAGGTGGGAACAGATTTAACACTGATTTTTTGGAGTAGAAGGCTGGAATGTTGTAAAAGTAGTTCTTTACACTGAGGGTGGTGAGACCCTGGCCCAGGTTACCCAGAGAGGTGGTGGAGGAGACATTCAAGGCCAGGCTTGATGAGGCTCTGAGCAACCTGATCTAGTTGAAGATGCCCCTGCTCACTGCAGGGGGGTTGGACTAGATGGCCTGTAAAGGTCCCTTCCAACCCAACACATTCTATGATTCTATGATTAATGTCAGACCAGCACGTCACGGGCTGTGGGACACAACCAGGGAAGCTGCCATCTTCTAACAACCCTGCTGCTCCAGCAGTCGATGAAAGCATCCTACAACCCCTGCGTCACGCGCAGCCTAGTGCCATCCTAATATCTAGGAATAAAACCCGAGACTGTTGTAAGCCTTCAAGAGCACTAATGCCTTTTCCAATAAAATACCCAGCCATTGCTTAACGAAATCCATGGACACCCTCAGGTCCACACTTCTCGCTGAGCTCTCAGCCCCGGGGCTAGAGAGCTCTCCTCTCCATCAGGAGCACCACAAGTTTGATCTGGACTCAATTAAAAAGCAAATGACACTGAGCGAACAGGAGGGTCTCAGGAAATCTGGAGAGTATATTTTGGTTATGTAGCATGGTAGGAACGCCAGCATTCAATATTGCAGAGAAAATGGGAAAAAAAACCCCAAGACTAAAAAAATAAATCATGTTTGACAGCTACATGAATTTTCATTTTAGAAACTTAGAGTAACTGAATAAAGTCACAGCGAGAAAGCTTAAAATAAGAACTCTGAGGGACTGAAATGGTGTGTGGGGATAAATTATATCATCTTTCTCTGCTGATTGCTCTTGTTTAGAGGGGCTCTCCCGAGAGAGATCTGATACTGAAAACATTGGTTTATACCTATTAAACGTTACGTTACAATTTGTGGCAATCCAAAGCCAATATGAGATGACATGTTTCAACTACAATTATCTTCTCTCCCGCCTCCCCTCCCTCATTCTGCCAGCCAGGAAAATAACAGTTCTGGGATGCTACCAACATGCCTCCACAAATCTGCGTCATGTTTTACACTCCCAGAACTTGAACGCAACAGTTTTGAGCACTGAAAACAACCGAGACCCAAAGCTAAGGAAAACAATGCAGAGAGACATTTCACAGGACGTGGCTGAAAAAAAAAAAAAAGAAAATCTCTACAGAATTTCACCAGCAGGTTATGGGGAAAACTATTCTCATGAAGGCGGGGAGCAATAGAGCCAAGGGCAGGAAGGGCCCGGGTGGCCGAGGATGCTGGAGCAGCGTCTGAGCTACGCACGGGGAGGGGACACGGGTTCAGATGTTGAAAGCTGGAATGACAGGAGAAACCTGAGCTCAAGTGGCCACCTGAGTAAGAAAAACCTCACCTGGGGACAAAGGGTGCCAGGGCTGCACACAGCCAGTACTTTATTCAACAAGGACTTTATTCGTGCCGGTGTCACTGCTCCCCTCCCGAGCCCCGACTGCCGTTGGATGAAACAAAGGAAGCATCTCCAGCACATCCATAATCAGGATGGGCTTTCTTAAGGAGTCGCTTTTCTTTTCATGGGTATATTCTCCTATGCAGCACCTCTGTTGTGTGCAGCTCCCTGGAAGCCACAGGGTTTGCCTTGCAGGGGACAGGGCGCTCGTCGGGGCACAGCGACCACGCAGCTGTGTGGTGTAGGACAGGGAGGACCATGCTCCATTCCTGCCTCCCTCCTTACTGATGGTGACAGCTGATGGCTCACTTTAATTAGGAAGTCAATGTCTAAGTTATTTTAGATTAATGCTGCCCTTCGTAACAGCCTCAAGGCTGCCGGCGGAACGGCCAGCACGGCGAGTGCCCGAGGCACCCGCTTCTCTGCTCCCAGGAAGTCACTGCCGCTGCAACAGCTCCAGAGGTGACAGGATGGCAGAAGGGACGACACAAGGGGTACAGTGTCAGCAAACTGCAGCTGTGCAATTAAACAAATCTAACGTTGCTTCAGGATACCCAGTCTGGGGGGGACATTTGGCCAGTGGGGTGCTCCGTGCTCCCCTCACAGCTTTGCCTCTGCCGAGTGCCGAGGCAGCATCCCCATCTGCATCCAGCACTGCCCCACCTTCCTGGGGGAGCTGCAGAGCGAAATTCCTGCCTGACCAGATCCCACAGTTGTGCTACACAAACCCCATGTGCTTCCAAGAGGGTTTTCAGCCAAACCAGCGCTCCTGACCCAGCGCCGGACCTCCCAGCCTTCCCATGGCCGGTGGTCGCTGCGGCTCCATTGCTCCGCACTGGAGTTAACTGCCAGGAGGGAGGGAGCAGTGGCGATGGCAAGGGATCTCCCTGACCTACTTATCCTCCCTCCGCCACTCGCAGCGATGACTCGGGGCTGCCTGGGGACATGATGCCGTATCCCCTCCCGAGCACTGATTTCACATCAGGCTCTTCAGCTCTATTTTCCCCTTCTGTCAAAGCCTCACAGGGGCAGGAAAGAAGAGCATTAACTATTAGTATATGGGTTTAACTTAGACTAGCTCATCTACAGATTGTAATTGTGACACCATTGGTTTAAAAGCTGACATAAACACATACTGCGTATTTTAAAGACAGCTCTTGCAAGTGCCAGCTCCCCCCCCAGGTCTTCATCAGTCAACCCAGTAATTCACCCGTGCAGTTGCCTTTCCTGAAAGCCCTGTGACTAGCAGGAGATGCTGCAGGGTCCCCTTCTCCACAGGGTCCCCCTTTCCCTATGGGGTCCCCCGGCAGCGACTGCAGCCATGCAGCCTCCCCGCAGCCGCTGGCCCTTACGCTCCCCATAGAAAACAAAACAAACTTGGTCTCTAAAATTAGGGACTTGGCACCGAGACCAGTGACTTTATGGCTCACGGGGCTCTGACGCCCATCCATCTCCTCCGCTCCGGTCCCCCTGCGTTGGCTGTGCCTGGAAAGGCGGGTTTGCTCCAATGCTTTGCACCCAGGAACACACCAACCCCTCTGCAATGGGGCGCAGAGGTGGGGAGGAACCCGAACGCCTTCTCTGTCTCAGACCTGCTGCTGCTGCTAACAAACCCTGAACGCTGCCTTGAACTTCTTCTCCAAAGAGGGAAATGGATGTTTATTTAGAGTCTTCCTGCTCTCTTTTTCTCCTCTAAACCTACAGAAAGTATCGGCTTGAAGTATCCAAGAGTAAAAAAAAAAAAGTCATGCTGGCCTAAATTAGGAATTGTACCAGTGAGGATTTACCGCTGTCTAATTAAACGATGCAGGTTCAGAGTAAAAAACCAACCAAACAACAGTACATTAAGGAAGCATTTAGCCTAATGCAGGCATATTCATACCCAGTATGAAGGCCACCACGTAGTTAGAGATCTGTCCCATCCCCACTATGAGAAAGAGCACTGTGAACATCTCCCAGCTGGTAGAGAAGATCTGCAGGAAGCTGAAGCCCGTCTGCACGGCCATCGTCAAAAACAGGATATTCTTCCTGCCAAACCTTTTGCAAAAGATAAAGGAGATTATTACTGAAACAGCATTTACTTATGGAGCAGGGCTACGTAAGAGAGCAGGAGGGAGCACAAATACCCAACCTCAAGAGGTGCAGCTGAGAACAACCTGAAGTTTCATTCATTTTAAAGAATTTTTTTTGTACTTGATAAAAAAAAAAAAAAAGTAGTAAAATTTCCAAATTTCCAAGGACCAGGAAATAAACCAAAGAAGACAAATTAAGAGCAGAAACTTCAGGGAGCCACGAGGCAGGGACTAAAGAGACTGGACACCAGTACACAAGCGAGAGAGACAAGAACACTGCAAGCCACGCAGCCGAAAGTTCGGAAACGATGGCGTTCAGGCTACTAGCATCTATACACTGCAACACCTTTACACTCCGAATCACAGGATTTAGTGATTATCTCGTCTCCCTTTCAAACACTAACACCCACTGACTTCTGCACCGGGGGCAGGAGTCTGGAGATTAAATTCGGATCACATGGAATGTAATGCCGGAGGCTTCAGGATTAAGACTCCCATCGAGTTTTGAAACCCCTCTGCTAAACTCCCAGCGGAGCGCGGCCACTCGTACGAATTCCTCACTAACGGACAGGAGCCACAGCCATATTGGAGACCCCACCGTAATGACATGAAAAAATAGGCTCAGGGCTCTACAAAGAGGGAAGCAGAGACTCGCAGAAGAAACATATATTCTGCGTTCAACACTTGTAAGGCCAGAATTTCAATACTGCTGAGATAATTATCAAATGTCTGTAATGATTTTTTGATATTTTAGATCTACTTAGTTAGATGGTATGACATGATCGCTATCCATTTACGGGTTATCTTTTTTTCTTCCTCTTGGATATGCTTACTTTATTTCCAGCAAACCACCTCTTCTAAGCAGAGCTTCCATTCAAAGGACAAGTTTCTATCCTGCAGCTCTAAGAATGGACTGCCAGTCAACATGTGACAGAGAACATCCTTTAAACTACTAAAAAGGCCAGATAAAGAAACAAATGTGGTATTGAAGTGAAAACCACATCAATCTGCAAAGCAACCATGTGGGCTCCTTGCAGAGATCATCTCTTGGTCTCCTAAAGCATCCAAGAGGCTCTGGGGTAGATCAAGGTTGGGATTTTTGGGATCATTTTGATCAAAACTCAGAGAACTGGACATTTAACTCCCTTACAACTTACACCAGCTGTGGCAGCAGGTCTGCCCTGCTCTGTGTTACCTGTCTGAGAGCTGCCCCGAGATGAAGGAGCCGATGAGGACCCCCACGTAGAAGAGGGAGGTGGTCAGGGGGGCTTTCCAGTCGTCCTCGCACACCAGGTTCCACTGCAAGAGAAAGGCTCATGCTCAGACACAGCTGCAACGCCGCGTCCAGTCTCCTCCAGGCACAGCAGTTATTGGCTGGAGAAACACACATCTTGCTGTGGAATTTCATTTCGTTTCCCCACACCCACGTTTCCGCCCATCGCTGGCACCAGTGCTATTTCCACAGTGAAGGTCGCTGACAAGACGCCCTGCTTAAGGCACAAAAAGGGAAAGCATTGCCTCTCCCAGCAAGCCCCATCAGCCCAGAGCCCCCCAGAACACTGGCAGTCGCCTGATGGGACCCCAGAGGCCCACAGAACACAGGCAGCCGCCTGACGGGACCCCATCACCTCTGAAGTGAGTGATGCCAAACCCGACGGGCAGTTGATGTGTGTAGCCCAGGGGCTGCCCTGGCCCCGTCTCCAGCATGAGCTCCCCCCCCAGGCACCCACCAGGCCCCCCGACACCCAGGACCTGGCTCCCCATGGCCCAGGATGCTCCCCACCAGAACAGCAGAGCGATGGAGAGGGGTGAAGGACCACCCCATCCCTGGTTAGGGACAGTTTCCAGTTTACCTGACCTCTGCCAGCACAAAACCTGCTGCATTTCTACAACTTCTGGGTTTGGCGAAACATAGGCAATGCACGGAATAAAATCTCCTTTCCCGCGCCGACGTGTTTCCAAATTCCTTTCCATCCCCACAACCTGCAGGGCTGACTCACTGCCCATCGCTCAGCCTCGCCACCGGACCCGGCTGGGGCGGGAGGCTTAGGACAGGAGCCAGCGTGGAAACTTCCACCTAAAGCTGCTCGTAACCCCAGACAAGGTTTAAAAAAAATAAATAAATAAAACCAGCATTATGAGTGTCTGTCCACAGAAGTTACAGTCGAGCATGTTTCTGCAGCGGCTTGCTCCCGTCCCGGTGACTAATCTCCTGGTTAAGGGACGTCTGCCAGGAGAGCTTATGAATAGACTTCAAAGATGTCAGTCCCAGATTAGATAATTCTACCACAAAGGTAAGATAACTAGATCACAGATCAAAGTATAGCATAATTTTAATAATTATCCATGCTATCAGAGTGGTGCCTCCACCAGTGCTCACCCTGTGCCCGGGGATCGGAGGGGCCCGAGCCCAGGAGAAGACCGGGGTGGTGGAGCAGAAACCCCCCCTCTGGGCTGTTCTGGCTCCTCTGCTCAGCTGCAGGTGACAGAGAGGAGCAATTCTTGCATTACAGAGAGACCCCGGTGCCATCTGACAGCGCTGCGAGTCCTGCCCAAACCAGACAGCCGGTGGGTCAGTGGTCGGGCTTCACTTCTGCTGTAGAAGAACAAGCAAAAGTGAAGCCCAAAGCAAGGGGGGATGTGGTGCGGTTCCATGCAGTTTGCTCCAGGCTAGAATTTCGGAAAGCGATGCAATCGCTGCCTATTTTCAGGCAGAATGAAGGTGTGCTGCCAGCGGTGGGGAGACGGGTACCTCTGCCCCTCTGCCCAGCCTGCAAAGTAACACCAGCTACGGGACCAAAAAGAGATGAACAGAGTTAAAAACGGCAGCCCATGCCTCTTCCTGCGAAACACAGAGGCTTTAACACGGGAACGTGGAGATTTGAGGGCTGAAATGTGCCTCCGATACTTAGATCTGATTAATAACAAAAAGAAACCTACGGCAGTCGTTTCTGTAAGGTATTTTCTGGACCCTGCTGGGAAGGGAGGGTGGCCAGGCGGGGGCTTATCTTCGCTGGATGCGACGGGGTGGATGGGAGCGTGCGGGTCAGTGGGGCTCCGGTACGCTCAAGGATGCTAGTCCTGAAAAATATACGCTGGGATCTGTTTCACGTGTCAAAGAAAACTGAGATTTCTGTACAGAAACCTGGTGGAAATCAAGCCCCCTATTTAAAAACAAATTAAAATTCAGCCTCAGGAAACACGGCATTAAAAAGAAGAGTTCCTTTACAGAGTGGCAAGGGGGGGAAGAAGGAAAGGTGGCGGAGGAGCAGCCTCTGCGAGCTGTGGCAGATCCGCGCCAGCCCCACGCTACAGAGAGGTTCTGCCACTTCCTGCTGCACCTCCCTTTCCCCACTCCGGGAAAGCCGGTGGCTAACGAGGTGCTGGAATTTGCAGCCAATACAGACTATTATGAATTATCCGGGCACCGAGCACCCCCCTCTGGGGCTGTGTCTGCTCCCAGACCTTCGGACTTCAGTCCCTCGAGGTTAAGGGTCGGTGTTTTTAAAATGCCTCCACCATGCCAAAGGCACTTTGGCTGCAAAATAAACCCAGCTAAATAATAACTTGCCCGTGAAACTCCTTCCTGTTGCTTCCTGTGTTTCCTCGGTGCCAAATGCCTCCTAGCCAGCTGTTCGCTCTACCTTTTCCCATGACATACTGCACAGACAGCAAAAATTCACTATACAGGGTTGAGTCTTTAAAATTTGTGGGATGTGGTAAATGGCACGCAGCAGCCGGACGGCTGGAGGGGGGTTGCTGTCTGTAGGAACTCACTGTATTTGACCAGAAAACACACAAACTCGTGAAATCCAGCTGACTCCAAGTATACCTGAAGCTGTTGAGTGAAAAAACCACGCCACCTATTCTAGATCCCACATCACGCGGGACCCAGGGATGATGTATACAGCCCCAATCCACAGGTACACCCCGTCTTCTCCCAAAATTCCAGCCTCCCCTCCCCAGAGGCGCCCGCCCTGACGGAGGCTCACACCCCAGCGCTGCACAGGGATCCAGCGTGCGTCGACACGATAAGATTTCGCTCGGGCTTGAATTGATAGGGCTTTAAGGTATTCACTGCATGCTGACTCCTCACAAGCAGTACTCGGGAAATAATGGAATTTAACTTAATTGGCCGCTTCCTCAGAGGCTGCCTCCACCACAGCCAGCACCGAGCGCACCACGGGCACAGCCCGGCCACAGCCAAACTACCTACAGCAACTTCCAAACTGTCCGTACTGGACTAATTATTCATTAACCAGAAAATAAGTAATACTGTAATGTCCCTGACTAAGCATACTGGAGAGCAAAGTTCATATAAGCTTCCAAGCAAGTGATCTGAACACTAGGAATAAGAGCTGCTCAAGAAGAACACTGTTAAATCACTTTATTACCATGAAATCCCTCTGACCTTTTCCCATAAGCTCCCAGCTACTGGAGGAACCAATTCTGCCGGGCGCTGCCGGTGGGAACGCTATGGATGGAGCAGCTTTCCAAAAAACTGAAACTGCTGGAGAAGGTGCCCTGGCTGCCCGAACCGACGCTGCCACCCGTGTTCTCAATCAGAAATCACTAATTAACCATCCTGAGTATCAGCCCGTTCACATCAGAGACGCACAGCCTCGTGTAAATGGCTGAGGCTGTAAACCAGGGAAAATCTGACCTTGTTCCTAAGAGTAAATCTGAAGATGAAGAGCTCAAGAGATATTAAAAAAATCTCTGTGGGTTGCCCGAGGGCAGCAGCAGCGTGAGCTGCACCCTGGGCACCACATCCAGCAATGAGACCGGCTTCGCTCAGTGCACGAGTGACGAGCACAGACACCCCCGTGCCCAAGCACAGCGTGGGCTACCAGGGCTGGGTAGGGCTGCTCACTGGAAAAAGCCATAAGGGAACACAAAAATCCTTCAGACGCCTTCAAACCACAGCAATTCGCATCCAGCTTCTCACCTCTGCCAGTCCCCAAGGCTTCTGGTTTCTGCCTTCCCTCAGAAGTCAGGGGCATGGCTGGGACAGGGAGGCTGAGGAGCCCCAGCAAAGCTGCTGGCACTCGCTCTGCCCTTCGCAGGGGTCTTGCGAGGGGCCGGGGGGACGTGCCATGCCCTGGCAGTGGCCAGCAGCCCAGTGAGGGTGTCCCCGAGGAGCGGTGCTGGGAGACAACCCGGCTCAAGGGAATTAACGGGATGCTCACGCCTCGCTCCGGGGAGCAAAACTGGTGCTCGAACCTCTAATTACGGTCAGATCCCAGCACCGTTGTCTGGAATTAAAGCAGAAGTAGGTTAAGTTCCAGAAAAACAAACCCAATAACAAAAATACATATGTTATCATTTAAATTAATTCCAAAGCATAGCTGGTAGAAACTGGGAGGGTGGCGAGAGAGCAGCAGCCCCACTTCGGGGCCAGGACCTGCTCAAGCCCTCTTGTGCAAGTGCAGGTGGCACCGGGGGGGCGCAGCGGCCACCCGGCTAGGTGGAAAACAGGGATTTTTATGTCGGGACACCTGGAGGAGC